>LOJH01002846.1:41121-54804 GCA_001685095.1 Ellobius talpinus
CACGCAGACAGAATATTGTATACATAATAAATAAATAAATATTTTTAAAAATAATGTTTAAAAAATAATGTGATCATCTCAACAGACACAAAAAAGCCTTTGACAAAAATCCAACATGCCTTTATGATAAAAGTCCTAGAGAATGTAGGAATAGTGGGAATATATCTCAACATAATAAAATAGATTTGATAAACCCACAGCCAACATCATACGAAATAGAGAAAAGCTTGAAGAAACTACCTTGAAATCAGGAATGATACAGGGGTGTCCACTATACCCAGTCCTTTCCAATATTGTGCTCAACATACTAACTACAATAATAAGGCAAGAAAAGGAAATTAAGTGGATATAAATAAGAAAAGAATAAATAAAAGGTTCTCTATTTACAGATAACATTATACCACATATTAGAGATCCAAAACGTTTAGCAGAAAAGTTCTAGAAATGATAAACCAACCCAGCAATGTGACAGAATACAGAATCAACTTGAACAAACCTGTAGTTTTCCCATGCACCAACAATAAACATACAGAGAAGGAGATCATGAACTCCATACCATCCACCATAGCTTCAAAGAAACTAAAGTATCTAAATGTAAACCTGATCCAGGAAGTGATGGGCTTCTACGACGAAAACGTCTAACATGTTTTCAAAAACCTAGAAAAGGGCACTAGAAAATGGGATGGCATCCAATGCTCCTGAAGGGGTAGAATTAACATTGTGAAAATGATTATTTTACCCAAAGCAATATGCAGATTCATTGCAAGTCTAATCAAAATATCAACAACATTCTTCACATAAATAGAAAAATTCTAAACTTCACATGGAATGAGGAGGAAAAAAAAGATACCAGAAGCAATCCTAAGCAAAAGAAAAGAAAAGAAAAGAAAAAGCTAGAGGGTTTGCTATTCTAGACTTTGAAACAATACTAGAGCAGTAAATAAATACAGTACTGACACAAAATAGATGTGTAGACCAATGCAATAAGATAGAAGACATAAATGTATAGTATAAAGAAGGTTTTGATTGATAATAGGCAAATGACTTGACCAGGTATCTGTCAAGGAGAATACTCAGAGTCAACAAAATGACAAAAAGGAAAAAAAATTAAATGAACAAATGTTAGTGGAAATGTGATAAAAGTGGATGTCTCCGAGATGAAATTCATTACAACTGTCATGGAAAACAGTATTGAAATCTTTCTAAAATCTTTGTATATATCTACCTGATGATCTAGAAGCCCTGTTCCTGAGAATGCAGATTTTTAATCAGTGTTCTATTGCCGTGAAGAGACACCCTGACCACAGGAACTCTTATGAAAGAAATCATTTCACTGGGGGCCTCCTTGCAGTTTCAGAGGTTCAGTCCATTATCATCATGGTGGAGAGCATTGTGGCATGCAGGCAGATATAGTGTTGGAGAAGCCGCTCAAAGTTCTACATCAGGATCTGAAGGCAATAGGAAGGGAGAGACACAGGGCATGGTTGGGGCTCCTGAAAACCTCAAAACCCATATTCAGTGACACTTCTCCAAAAAAATGACACACCTCCTAATTCCTCTCAAGTAGCACTGCTCTCTAGGGACCAAGCATGCAAATCTATGAGCTTCTGGGAGCCATTTTTCTTCAAACCACCACAACACACAAAGATATTAAAGTCAGTACATCAAACAGGTGTATATACTTGCATATATAGTATCACTGTTCACAACAACCTATAGAATCAACATATGCAGCCATCAATGGAAAAATTAATAAGAAAATAATATATAGACATATAAACAATGGAATATCCTTCAGCCATAAAAATAATGAACTCTTATCATTTTCAGTGATATGAATGGAAGCCCTTACATTACATAAACAAGCAAGTGGAGAAGGACAAATTCTGACTGTTTTCACTTACACACAAAAGCTGATGTTGATCTCAAAAAAGTACACAAAAGAAAAGTCATTATCAAATATAGAAGAATGTGAAAAACACACCATGGTTAATGGGTGCAGAGGTACAGTTGAATAAGAATAATAACCTGCTTTGTTTTGTAGCACAGTAAGATAATAATAGTTGGTAATAATTAACCAAATTTTAAGGGTGTAGGAGGCCGCTTGTTCGTCCCGGGTGCCTGGCTAGCTTAGAACCGAAATAATCACATAGAAACTGTATTAATTAAATCACTGCTTAGCCCATTTTAGCTCTAGCTTCTTATTGGCTAACATTTACATCTTAATTTAACCCATTTCTATTAATCTGAGTATTACCATATGACAGTGAATTACCAGCAAAGATTTGGCATGTCTGATTCTGGTGGCTCCATGGCGTCTCTCCGACTCTGCCTCCTTTCACCCAGCATGCCATTTAGTTTTCCCTGCCTACCTAAGCTCTGCCCTATCAACAAGCCAAGGCAGTTTCTTTATTCATTAACCAATGAAAGCANAGCTTCTTATTGGCTAACATTTACATCTTAATTTAACCCATTTCTATTAATCTGAGTATTACCATATGACAGTGAATTACCAGCAAAGATTTGGCATGTCTGATTCTGGTGGCTCCATGGCGTCTCTCCGACTCTGCCTCCTTTCACCCAGCATGCCATTTAGTTTTCCCTGCCTACCTAAGCTCTGCCCTATCAACAAGCCAAGGCAGTTTCTTTATTCATTAACCAATGAAAGCAACACATAGACAGAAGGACCTCCCATACCATAAGGGGCTTTTGAAGGTTTCAAATAGAAAGCAATGGTGTATGTTTGAGGTTACTCTCTCATATTACTGCATAGTACATGAACAAACATGTTGAAATCTCTCACTGAACTCACAAATATGCACAATTACTGTGTGTGTGCACGCTTGCATGCGTGTGTATGTGTTTCACTGGGACTTTGAAATGATATATATGTGCATCAGTTACAATGGCCTGGTGACAAGAGCCCATGGTGATTAAAGACGTGGGAGTAGAGGTAGACTTCATCAAGCATTTGAACATGGGTTCATAGGTTCAAAGTCATATGAGTCTCATTGTTCATAAGCTTCATGAACTTGGCAAGTAATTTAATCTCTTGGTACCTCAGGTTTTTCATATGCCAAATGAGAAAAAATAAGCTTCTGTGTTGAAATTTAAGTGGAGAGACATATTTATAGCATTTAGATGAGCTCTGGGATATGGAAGTACTCAGGGAGTGTTAGTTGTTTTTATTGTTACTCTATGCTGAATTAACTTCAATCCCAAATAACATAAAAGGTCAACCAGCACAGCTAAAACATGTGTTTCCAACACAAATCACAAATGGACGCTGACCTCCATATGTGAAGAACACAGAATAAAGAGCAGCTGTTCTATACCCAAGGACCTCTCTGCTTTTCTCCTGCCTCAGACATGTAGAACTGCAGATGGAACATGGTTATATCTACATGAAGAAATTAAAATAGAAGTTACATCCCCAGTGGGAGTACTACCCACACCAAGTAGGCTATGAGACCGTGACTGTACATAAACCACAAATATGAAAATGTTTTCTGTATTGCCCTTCACAGAAAAAGTTCACCAACCCTGCTGTACTCTAATACCTCAATCCCAACTCAGTTTGACCTTAAAGACTAGCTGATCTGGGACCCCATATCACTATCTCAGTCCACATTTGATCATGCTAATGAAACCATGAATAAGAATACACCACCTTAGTGGGGTGCCTAAGCCAAGAGGGAGACAGATGAGAAAGGCAGGCCTAGCATCCTACTGATAGTGAGAGTATCTGAAGATATCTTCTGGACTTTTAGAAAAGATGGATCTTTTTTAGTCTAATTAGCTAATCCACCTCTCTCTTCCCATCTGTTTATAAATTCAGCATCCCTGGAAGCAAGTGCCTAACTTAGCAGACCTAGAGATAGCCCTGCCTTCATTTTTCAAATTCGTTTTTGTTCTTTATTAAGCCATGTTTTTTTAATTGAACTAAATATCTTCCTCCCCAACTTCCAGATGCATTTGTTTTCTTTTATCAAGAATAGACTGTCAAAAGCAATGGGCAAGAGACAGAGTTCCAATAGCATCTGCTTGACAGCAATGTCAGGAGAGAGAAATAAGACAAACTTCCTCTCCCTGCCTCACCATCTTGACATTTAAGTAAGAAACACAATGAATGGCATGCTTATTAACCATAAATAACAAGTCATTAAGACTTTAACAAAGGCAATAATTGAACCACACTGACCCCAACCTGAAAATTGTCCTGACAGCTAGTGGCCATCTGGGAACGTGCAGGACAAAAGATGAAGCCACAGTTATTCAGCTTCTCTGCTGGAGCCACCCAACCCTGCATTTCTACTATGAAAGTCTGTTTCCAGTGCACCTGACCTCATATCAAACCATTCGTTCCTTCTCTGCATACTTACCTTGGCCAGGAATGACCTTTTCCCTTCACTCTTAGGGACATTTTTTCCAGGTTTCATTAAGATTAAATGAAGAATTTCCAGCCCAAGTTCATATTATAGACCCCAGCGTAGCATTATGACTTTATAGAAGACATTACCATGTTGGTTGTTGACACTGGAAAATCTCTAAGAACCTAGTAATGACCCTTAGCCTATAAATGATGAGACTCTTATCTATCTAGCAATGTTTTGATATTTCTGATATCTAGCAATTGTTTTGTTATTTCTGATATCATTTAACTTCCCGAGATACCCCTGAACTGTCTTCCATTCTAAAATACACTGTATTATTATTCTTTGTTCAAGACCCAATTTAAATAACTTTCTCAAAGGAAACGTCCTTGACAGCTTCAGATAGTAAAATCTGCATTTTTCTAAGCTCCTTAACATTTGCTGTCTTTGTAAATCATATGTCAATTATATTCTGCAACATTTTACCTGGTCAGCTTATTCCTTAAATTGTATCATTTCTTAGTGGTTTGTTCGTGTCCCAGATCAATAGGATACTCCAGGAGCCATATCTTATTCTTGCATTGTCTCCAGAGCCAGACAGAACACTGCATACTTAACAGGAGTTAAATAAATACTACCAGACATTATTGATTGATTAATAAACTCTTAAAAGACTGCATTTCTGTACACAGTTGGACTTCTTTTAATTTTATTTAAATGATAGTTCTTAAAAGTTGTGGATCATTAAAATCTCATACAGAATTTTACAAACTTCAGCTGTCAAAACTGAAGCAATATAAATTAAATCCAAATGTCTGGGAATGGACATCAAACTACAGTATTATTGAAGGATGATATCAGCGTGTGGTAAAGTTTGACTCTAAGCATGTTGACATTAATTGCTAAAGTTGATGCTCCCTTTACCTTTCAGTCTCAACGTGTATTTCAATGAAGAGCTTTGGCACCGTGTACACAGAGGTGATCAAAATAGAAATAGCTGCCACAGGCGTCGGACATACAAGCTAGTAATTCTAGCAAGCCTATAGCCCTTTCTGTTGTTAACATTCGAGTAATGTGTTAATACTCTTAACGACTATGTTAAGAACTGAATCGAATACATTTACTTACCTCTATTTTGTCAGTGATAATTCCCTTTTCCTTTCCACTATAAACACCCTTAGGGCAAGCCTGAGCTCTGAGTGTGTATTCTATGCAACAGCCTCAAAGAATAGAGAAATTACACACCTGTAGTTGGGAATAATTATATATACAATGAAGATTATGATTGTGCCAGAAGGAGTGATTAGAGGAGATTATTTGGAAACTCTTTAAATTTCCAAAACCCTTCTAATTGGGTTTTGGAAAAATAGAGAAAGATCTTTGTATTTCTTTAATTTCCCATAAAAATAGAAATTCTCTGGCTTTGCATTAAATCTTAAATTAAAGCAATCAGTCTTTTATAAGCCTTATTTACTGCACTTAATAATGAATTAGATGGCTAGATCCTGTATTGATACATTTAAATGTTTGTGTATTATTCATTAGTCTGCTAATGAATTGGAAGACTATTCTATAGCAAACCCACTGAAAAGACAAAAAATTAAGTTATTTTAACCCAAATTATCAGATTCTTCTAAGCTTGAATCTTTAACCACTCACGAACCTTTGATTAATCTATCCCTTCTCTGGCTCATTTTTATACTTCTTATTATTTTGCATTGCAGTGTTCTGGGAGCCCATTTCAGATGCTCTCCACCCTAGAAGAGAGGATGTGAGAACCGGAAAAAGAGTCTGGTGCCAGATCATTTTGCTAATGGAAGATAATTATTGTGATTATCTCATCCTTGCTTAAAAGCTCTAATGGTACCAAGCAGCCTCTCTGACAGGGTGAAGTTTCAACCAAAATATGTTGACTGTCTTTGTGGAAAACTTGCCATATTCCCCAAGTGGAGGAAGAGTATAGATAACTCTTCAGGAAAGACACATAGGAGAGGCACCATAGTCAGAGGATTCACTTGGGCCATCAGCCTCAGATCCCAGCTCTGATCTAAGACTTCATTACTCTATAACCTTGACTGACTGAGTTCTGAAATCTTTGGAGGATTTTCATTTCCTCCCTTGGGTTGAAGACACGTTGAAAAGAAAATGGTGATAAGGGCATTATTTGTGATTTTAGAAATGTATTATAGTTATTTATTAAAGTATATATAATAAACTTTATAAATTCAAGAGATTGTTACTATAACCTAGTGACCAATTCTGGAATAAACGTTTCACTTCTACACACCAATCATGCTAAATATTTCTACTTCCGATGGGCAAAAATCATAACTCTGTTCTTTACAATATGTGCAGCCTCAGGTAATTTACTTAACCTCCCACAGCTCTGCTTTTATCATCATTAAAGTAGGCACCAATTATTCCTGTCTTAGAAAAGGCTGAACATTCATCCTGTGAATGTGGCATAGCACTGATACCAAATGTGATGAACACAATTCTGCACACTTTCAAAAAATCCTTACCTGCCAGTTTGCATATGAATGCTGAGACAATGGAGAGATTTAAAATATTAATTTATAGTGTATGTGAAGCATAAAACACAATGACCTCATTTAAGATAAATGCAATGCAAACAGGAAATGATTTTAAAATGAATAAACTAGAATATTTTTACCCCAAAATAAAATCTTTCAAAAATTAAAGCAACTAAAAAAGAGTTCACTGCTAACTTAGGATGATAAATTGAGCAGAATTAGAAGAGTAATAGATCAATTTTTCTGAGTCAAATATGAGTGACTGTAGCCTAGGAGCATGGGTTACAGTAGCCACAAAAATGTACTCCAAATTGAGCAGAGCTTTAGTAACAGTGGACTATGAACAAACTATGTCCAAGCTTCTAAAATATTCAGGAATTTATATCATAAAGGCAATTTTAATTTAGCAAGATTTTAAATAAAACGTATTGCTATGGCCTTAAATCGATCAAAGGAAGGCAAAGTTAGAAACTCATTTTAACTCCAACTCAATGTTTACATGAAACAACCAACTAGAAATATACTTTATAACTTTAAAGGGTTGTTGTTGTAAATTAGAGACCAATTCTGGGACAAATGTTTTGCTTCTCAATACCAATCATGCTCAATATTTCTACTTCCGATAGGCAAAAGTCACAAGTAAATCAGAGATGAAACGTCAAAAGTGACAATGAAAATATTGTAGAGAAAGTAGGAGCATTTCTTCGTTGTTTCAGTGAGGATAAAGCCTTTAGATTTGTGCAGACACCATGAGCCATATGTATGTAACTCACAGTAACCTTAAAGTGAGGAATCTATGCACAAAACACAAGGAAAGAAGAATCAAATTAAAAATACTATTTGTAACTGCTATTGGTGTTCTTTTCCAGCTACATGCCGCCTTTACTAAGCACTATTACTTAACAGCAAAGATGCGCCCTGCTTTGAGTTCTTATGTGGGTACAGTGAACCCCCAAACCAAGGGAAGACTGCTTGTGCTACAGAGACTAATGTCCCCATGGCAATGGGAATATGCCAAAGAATAACAACAGCTGGCACGCACAGCTGTCCACCTGGCAGTGTCGTTTCTGACAGATGAATGTGTCACAGCCTTTAGCCTTTGTGACCCTTAGTGTCCCTCTGAGAGGGAAGTGAAAACATGTTCTTCCTTTTCCAGCAAGGCCACTGGAAGCTCAGAAACAGTAAATTGGTGATTGAAGGTAAATTCCCTTTTGCAATTATCACACAAAATATGCTAGCTTCCTCTGAGCAGACAAAATCTCAATTAATTGGCTTAGAATTAATAAAGAAAATTGGTTTTAATTCTTTGTCCTGCCTTCACTCATTGTACTTCATAGATTTTGTGGTTTGAACAAGTGTTCTGTGCAAGCTTGTGAGTTAGAGGCTTGGTCCTGGACTGGTGACACGGTTGGAGGAGGGCATAGAAACTTTCGGGGTCGGCCTTGCTAGAGCCTTTGAAGATGATGCTGTCCTTGACCTCTGCCTGCCTCCTTACTGCTTCCTCACTGCTATGAAATGAGCAGCTCAATGCTACTGTACCCTTTCTCCCTGACACCATGTCTCACCACAGGCCACCAAGCAAGGGAGCCAGCGACCATTGATTATGACCTCTGAAACCGTAAGCACAAATAAACCACAGGACCTGACCTGAAAACTGTTCCTAACTAATACAGCTGTGTGTGTTTACCCTTGTGCTGTGCGTGTATAGAACATACCCAAAGCTTTTCTTAGCGAGAGAAAACAACAGACAGCATTTTGAACTGTCTGAATTATTAGATGGAAAAAAGACTTGACCTTTGACCCATGGACTGGATTTTTTTCTGTAATGCATGCACTGGAATTCCACACCTAAGTTAAAACTTGTGTCATACACTCAGTTATCTAATAACTTAAGATGGCCTGGAGTGTTTGGATTTCCCAGCCTTCTAAGCCAAAAAGCCGAAATGCAAGGCCTATTGGAAAGGTTACAAAGGCTTGGATATGTTACAAAACCATCTGGTTCTGTGGATGGGGCATGTAAGGATGCTTGAATGGGAACAAAACTCTTAATGCGATTCCCCTTACAAGTATTAAAAAGCATTTTTGTAAAACGGGCTACTGTAAAGATTGATTGATTTATCGATTGCTTGATTGATTGATTTTGCCAATAGAACTGGCATTGGAAGTTGACCACTACATGAGAGTGCATCCTAACAAATTATTTTCCCATGATTTTGCTGGGCCAGAACACAAGCAAGAAATACTTTAAAATGCAGTAGGAATGATGATTTAAACAAAGATGCTTGTTTTTCAAAATCACTAAATGAGACAGTATGAAAAACATTTTAACACAATTTTCACTTTATTTAAAATATGAAACAAATGACTCTAACATACTAAATGTAATAAGGAAAGAACTTGCTTTTTCTGCCCCAGATTCTGTAACCCAGGTAGATAAGAAGGGGATAAATAAAGGAGCAATCCCCACATCATCAGATTCTTCCACTGCTTCCAGCCCCTGGGATGTAAGCTGTGCGGCCCTTCTGTGCCCTCCACTATGACGCCCAGAACCAGGAAACCAGGAAACAGATAAGCCCTTTCTTTCATCTGTTTTTCTGTGAGGTGTTTTACATAGAAGTGAAAAGTTTGCCTAGCACGGTGTCCATTTCTACATGGTTTGGCAGAACACTGATGCACTCTTTCAACATGGAATTGTAAGCACCTGGACTCTGGGAAGTTTTCCTACATAATTTGTCATTTTCTCCCCTCATTTTTGCTCGTTTCAGAATCCTACTGTTCGGTAGCTGACCTGTTTGAATGCCCCGGCACGCCTCTCACCATTACTTTTCACTGAATCTATACCTTCCCCAACAAATGCTAATGTGATGGCTAAAAAGACGTTCTGAATTTACTTTTTTCCTCTCTTATGGGGTTATTCTTTCTCACTACCCTTATTTTAATTTCATCTTCTCTACAAGTGCATTTTAAGGGGCATCCCAGTTGGATATCACAGATCAATACTCTTCTACTGCCTGTGAGGAACGCTAATGAAGCTCCATGTGTCCATTATCCCCCACATGTGGTGTTGCCTGGGCTGGAAGCATGACTGATGATCCTTGGCTATCTGTTCAAACGAAAGAGTAGGTCACCCAGAAACAGAATGGACATCAGTTCTTTCCATAATTGTTTTCTCTTTTATTTGTCCCTCCTCCCATAAAATATTCAGCTTCCCCATGAAGGGAACTAACATGGCTTGCCCTATTCCTGGAGTTTATTGGGGAAGTAACTTGAGGATTTCACAGTTTCTAATGATACCTTGCCCCATTCTGTATTTATCAGTATGGTGTCCCTATTGATGTGCTAAGCACAGTGTAGGTCTTCTTAATCCAGAAGCTAAACCTCTATCTCTTGTGTCCAAGAGGGAAGTCTCCCAGTGATGGAAGACTAATGTGTGAGATTTGGTTTCGAATTACTAACTCATTGAACTTTTGAGCCCGTTTTATTTTTGATTCCGCCAACATGATGACACATAATTGGCAGTACCAAGTTATACATAGTGTAGGATCCACTGTATCATTCAAAATCATTTCAGTTCCTCCCACCACTTGCATGGCCCTTTCTACAATCTCTTAAATCCTTCACCACACCCCATAAACTGCTTCCAAGATGTGATGCTTTTGGCTTTTCTTATGTTCTATGAATGGACAAACTTTGTCTATCTCTTTTAATCCCTAGACTACTCTTAGTGAAACTTTCAGAAGATATAGTAATGAACGCTCAACTTTGATCTATCACATTTAATAAGAACTAAAGGAAAAAATTTAAAAGCAGTATAAGACTGAAGTGGAGATCAAGCCCCTAATGACTTGTCATCATTAATGAGCAATCACGTTCTCTCTAAAATACCACGATGCTTTCTTTTTTCCTAGCTATATATTTAACCACACCTCTTCAGATGCAAGCAAATTCAGTTTTAAAGTGCCAGAGTCTTAGGGGAAATTTTATTCAAATGAAGGTCATAAATAAAGGCTTGTTGAGCTTCCAGATCCTCAGAGAGGAAGTTAAAGAAAACAGAACCTCTTTGCCAATAAATATTGAAAAGTACTGCTAAAATGATGGCGTTTAAATGCATGAGAAATTGAATCGAGGTATAAGTAATTTCTACCCAATGGCTGGACAGTATATTTTGGATATTCTACTTTGGGTTTTAAATGAAGGGAAGTTAAAACCAGAAAGATCACAGATATTTGATATTTGAAAATAGACTTTCATGATTTAAAGGCATTGCTGACCATTTGGTATTGGATAACCAACTGGTGTGTTCTTCAGTGGGAAGACTATTTATCCTTTTCTGAGTGTTCCTTTGTTGGCTGTAGTCTAGGGTTGAGGCCACAGGAGCTTTCTGTTGTCCACGTTAGCATGTCTATCGATGCTGTCATTGTTCAGGCAACATGCCAGTGAGATCTCAGGAGTGTCACTTCTCGGACATTTCTAGGAGACCCAACCTCACAGGAAATTCCTGTTCCCCTACTCTTACAATCTTTTTACACTCTCTTTCACAACATTCCCTGAGACATAGGTGCAAGGTACTAAATGGTAAGCCCTGAAAGCAAATATATCACCATATATATTTGGAATGAGCAGTCTGCATTTTCATATTTAGGAGTATACACACGCACGCACGCACACACACACGTTGGTACACATATGTAAATATGTGTATATACATGTGTGTGTGTGCATGCGTGCACAATTAAAGAATAGGAGGCCAGAAATTTGAAAAAGAATAGGAGTAGGTTACATAAGAGTGTTTGGAGGGAAGAAAATGGAGGAGGAAAATTACATAGTTATAAATCTAAAAAAGTTAGGAAATATTAAAATAAAACAAGGAATTAGATGTTTTAATTTTGTTGAGGAACTTAGTTTTCTTCTGTGATCACCTTGAGATTTGAAATGTCAGAGTCAGAAGGCTGCTTGGGAAACCATTCTTGTCAGAAATTTATGAGACATCCCTTCCAACATGGCACAAACTGGGTCCTAAAGGAACATTTCAGTGAATTAAATTAAAACAATTGGCTTCTGGAAATAAAATTTAAGTAAACACCAGCACTGAACAGCCATGACAGACAGAGGGGAATTATTAATGCTAAGATTTTTACTCCCTTTATTATCCTCTAGGTTTTTCCTGTCAAAAGCTTGGCACACACCTTCCACATTAGAAAGAGATGAGAAAATGTGTAATATAGTGAGAGACTGTGATCATATTATATTGCAAGGGTATTACTCATTTTGCCAGAGGTGCAGGTACTAAATCCTGAGACTGCCCAAAGACCGACCAACAGCTCCCACCAATCGATGTCTACACACAATCTGTCTTTCGGCTCCTGCACAAAGCGCTGAAACATAAATGATGCTACGGCTTCCAGCTTTGCATCCATACTCCGATAAACAACACCTGTCAAAGAAGGCAGCTCTTAAAGGGCCACATCCTCTCTAACTAGCCATCACTAAGGTAGAAAGCAAGTGTCTGATCCAGCCAAACTTCAAAAGATTGCTGCACCGGGAATGGGTCACCCTGTTCAACCATAGTCTCTGAGCATCCATGTGATGGAGTTACAAAGAGAAATCTATTTTGACATTATGGTTTTAATGGTCCCAAAGTAAAATGTTTTTATTTTGACAGCTACTTTGAAGACCTGCTGAATATGTCTTAGAATAGACAGTGAAAATCATCATTAGGATGAATATTTTTATCCTATTTTTCTGTAGGGAGTTATGTCTAAGAGGAAAACATGAAATATTTTTCCAAAATCAATATTATTTCTAAAGGAACAAAATGTCTAAAGAGATTTCAAAAATGCCTGCCTTCATGTGTTTGTAGAGATCCACTCTACCTCTCAGTATTCAATAATGCTAACAGTCTTCTATTCTAAAATAGACAAGACAAATGCTACCTTATTTGGAAACAGAATTATCTCTCATACACAGAGAGGTGATGAAATACTAAAAATAAAATACCCATAGTTTCCATACACTGCCATTCCTTATCCAACAGCTCTCTATTTTTTTATGTACTTCTGGTTTTCTAAGCAATACACTTATGAGACAGTTAATCTGAGCTGTCACATTGGTGAGACCTAGAATCACTTGGAAGATGAGGCTTGGGGCATGCCTGTGAGTAATTATCTTGATTAGGTTACTTGAGTGGGAAATACTTGCCCTCTGAGGGTAGCACCGTTCCCTGGTATGGGACTGTAAATTTTATACAAAGGAGAAAGTGACCTGAGCACTACTTTCATCATTCCAGCTTTTCTTTACATTGTGAATGCAATGTCACCGCTGCCTCAAGTCCCAGGTGCTGTGACTCCATCAACAGAGTGGCATGTCACCTGGAGTTACGAGCCAAAATAAAACCTTTCCTTCTTAAATTGCTTTTATCTGTGTTTTATCAAAGCAAAAGGCAAAGTTATTCAACTTCCAAAAGCTATATCATTATGAGATATTTAATAAGGCATTAAAGATAAATGAAATTTTCCACTTCTCTTAAAGCCAAATACAAGCCTCTCAAGAATAAGATAACACAACATCTTTAATGCCACATGGTTACCACACTGAAGGACATCCATATTCCCTGAATATTCTCACAGACTGAACATGAATGGGTAGGTAGATGAATGGATGGATACATAAATCAGAGAACAAAGAAGCAAGCGTTGTGTCTTGATATCTATTGTATTATTGATTGGTGTGGGAAGTCCTTTTGTATATGTGTTGCTTTTATTGGTTAATAAAGAAGC
>LOJH01002847.1:18040-32724 GCA_001685095.1 Ellobius talpinus
ACACACACACACACACACAGAGAGAGAGAGAGAGAGAGAGAGAGAGAGAGTAGAAAAGTCACCTGCTGAGTTAATGACTGACTAGAACCAGGAAGACAGCCCTCCCTGCTTTCAGCGATACCCACAGGTCTTTGGGGGAAGTCAGCACATGCCCCAGTGATTCCACCAAGCACACACTGGCTGTGGAGGAAGAAACTACTTAACTTCAATCTGTGATCTGACCCGTGACCAGAAACCTAACTCCAGCGAAGGATGCTTCCGCAAGACACTGTATGAAAGATACACTCTCCACCAGTGACTGGGGGGAAAGGCCAGAGCCAGGAGAAGGGTGACAGGCCTGGGGCAGAGAGTCCAGGACCTCAGTGACTCAGGCTTGCCTCAGAGTGACTACAGGAATGCTGGCTGCTAGGGAGTTTCCTAACCTGAGATGCTGATGATAAAAATTTTGCCCTGTCAAGAGATCTTCCTTTAGGGCCAGCTAGATGTCTTGGTGGGTAAAGGTCCTTATGACCATTTCTGATGACCTGTTGACCTGAGCTCAGTCCTCAGAACTCACATGGTAGAAAGAGAGGACTGATCTCTGTAAGTTGTCTTTTGTCTCCCACTCGAGTAGCGTGGCATGAAATGCCCCACCCCACACAATAAACAAACAAACACACTTTTCACATACTTTAACACACAATAAACAAACAAACATACTTTTCACGAAAGGGTGGTGGGTTGTTGTTTCTGGTTTTGATTCTCATCTTTTCACAAACTCCCTTGAGATTTTGTTGTTTGTTATTCATCCTAGCTTGGATGTCAGTAAAGATTCAGGGATACATTTGAACTCATAATGCTCATGTATCTTCCTCCTGAGTACAAGACCAAGGCTAGATGATGAACTCCCATTGTGTGATATTTTGCAAATAAAATTTAACAATGTTAATGTTAAAATGTTTTATAAAAGCACTTATAAGAAACTAAATAAATCATGTGTGTATTTAAAGAAGTATTTTCATTTATCTGGTATAGATGTAATAAAGTAGTATAATCAGAAAAAAAAGAAAGAAATGAAGGGCAGGTGAGACGGCTCAATGGTCAAGGTGCTTGCCATTAAGACTTTTTAATCCCTGGAACCTCCAGTGTGGAAGGAGAGAACTGACTTCCACACATTGTCCTCTGACAGCTACATAAATGCCCACCCAGACACATACAACATAAACAAACAAACAAACATTAAGAGAAACCCATTTAAGATAAGCCTAGAAGGAGAGCCTAGAATATAGGCTTACTGATACAAACATCAAAATTCACTTCATCCTACCAGGTCCAGGGTGACACACCTGTAAATGCAGAACTCGGGGCTGAGGAAGCAGGTTCAGGATGGAGAGTTTAAGGTCAGCCTGGGCTAAAGCAAAAGAAGAGAAGGAGCAGAAAGGCAAGCAGGGCAGGTGACATGCTTTCTTCACACTACGCACGGACCGCTTGCCTTGTGGTCTTTGTCCTGTCCTAACATCTCTACCAATATGTGCAGCTGCATATGCGCCATTGATCACGGCGAAAGAAAAATAGGTCTTTCTTTCCTTCTTCTTTCAAATCAATGACAAGTATTTCAAAGTTTTTGGATTTATATGACAATAATTGGGATAATTGATTTAAATTTGTTTTGTGGTTTCAGGAGGGGAAAGCTCAAAGTTGGCATAGAATGCAAGCTGACCACAAACTCCCGATCGTCCTGCTTCTACCTCCCAAGTGCTTAGATCGTCACGAGTTCTAGGCCAGCCTGGACTAGAGTGATTCCTGCTGAAAACAAACAGAACAAAGGCTGGTGAGATAGCTTGGTTGGTAAAGGGGAATGCTACCAAGCCTAATGACCTGGGTCAGATCCCTGGAACCCACATGGTGAAAAGGAAAAGCCAACCCTTGAAAGTTGACCTCTGGCTTCCAGTTTCAGGCCACAACACGAGTGCTCCACCCACGCAAAATAAATAAATTAATGTTATTTTTTTAAAAAAAAAGGAACAAGAATGAAAGTTATGATAGACTTTATAAGCATTTGTTTTTCACAATGCTGGAGGCTGAGTTCAGAAGGTAGCACAGTCAAGTTCTTGGTCTATGCCATTCTGGTTTCTAGAGGGCCATTTTCTTGTTGAGTCTTTACATGGAGACAAAGAGCCAGCTAGTTCTGTACCATATCCCACTTTCAAGAACTGTCTCATTATATAGTGCTGCCTTGCTATGTAGTCTAGGCAGGCTGCAAACTAATAGATACACCTGCCTCTGCCTCCTGAGTGCTTCAAAGGCATGCATGGCCACACCCGGCTGGCACTTATTCCGTACCTGAGCCATCTTCCCTGGCACTCTACATATTTCCCAAAGGCCCCACCCCTATGTGCCACCACACCGAGGTTAAGATTTCAATAGGTGAGTTTTTGGGCAAACGCATATTTAGTCCATTTGATAGGAGAAAATAGAAGAGGCCCAAGAATATCTCTGTAGATTTCTAACAAGACACGCAGCTCCTGCATTGGGCAAATTGCTGAGAAGACCACTAGTAAGCCAGGTGTGTTGGTATATGCTTGTAAACCCAGCACTGAGACTGAGATAGGAGGACTGATTGTTAAGTCAAAGTCCAGCTTGATCTACAAAGTGAGACTATGTCTCAGAACAAAACAAAACAAAAACCCCTCATTTTACCTCGTTTTGTCTACTTTATGTGTTCTCGACGAAAAACCATCATTCTATTAATATAGGATCTGAGAAGCTTAAATTTCATAGATTTTTTTTGCAGAATATGTTAATTGCTAACCTTTTTAACATCAGGCTATTTACATGTTTAATTAAAACTGAGCATGTATCCCTCTCTTTTCTTTTCCCTTAAGGCCATCTCTATGAAAATATAGTACTATTATTTAATTACTCAGTATGTAGATGTTCAATTATATGTGTGGCTGTGATTGATGGAGGCATATTGCAAAAGTCACCCCTTTTCCTTCTCACATTGCAGGAGAGCCCACAATGGGAGGTGTTTATTTTCCATTAAGGAAGAGTAAGTAGAATGTCTGAAGTTATTACTTATGCCCCTCCCACTACTCCAGTGTCCTCTCTCTCCTTTGTACACAGAGTCTCCAGTCATCCAGGCTGCTCTCAAACTCAGGAGTGGAGCATGACCTTAAACTCCTGAACCTCTTGCTTCCTCCTAAGTACTGGCATTACCTTGATATGCTATGCCCCTGCTTTTAACCAATGCTGGAAATCAAATCCAGGGCTTTGTGCATGCTAGGCAAGCACTCTACCAATGGAATTACATTCCAGCCTCCCATATATTTTTCTTAAAGATTATTAAAGTCAATTATAAAAGTTATTATAAAATTATAAAAGTTATGTGTGGTGTTGGTCCATGCCTTTAGTCCCAGCACTCTTGAGGCAGAAGCAGGTGGATCTCTAGGAGTTTGAGGCCAGCCTGGCCTACATAGTGAGTTCCAGACTAGCAAGGGTTACATGATGAGATTCATAAATATCTAAAAGTAAATAAATAAAATAAATACTGAACATGGCTCAGTGGGTAAGAGAGTTGAGCACACGGACTGCTCCTCTAGAGGACCCAGGTTTGATTCCCCACCTCCCATATGACTGGTCACAACCACCTGTAACTCTAATTTCAGGGGATCCAGCATTCTCTTCTGGCCTCCAAAGGCACCAGACACACACAGAACAAAGCGTCCATGCTATAAAGTTAAAAACAACAAAAGGCTAAAAATGTTAATTACTAAATTGTTCTTTTTCATTTTCAGTAATGCTTTTGATAGGATAATATAATATTTAATTAAAACAAAAGAATAATAAGTTGTTCTTTTAGAACTGAATTAACTGAAGGTTTTAATTAATTCCAAATTTTAGTCAGAGTCACAAGTAACCTTCTCAAGTGTTCTGTGACATAGTCAGGTCACATTTGGGGAGTATTAGTACTCAGACATTTAGGAGTAATGCTGACCAAACGTTCAGAAACAGACCTGCTATGGAAATAGCCTTTTGTACACTGCTAAGATGTTTTGTTCTCATTGGTTTAATAAAGAGCCAACTGGCCAATAACTATGCAGAAAGAGGTTAAGTGGGAGAACCAGACTGAGAACACTGGGAAGAAAGGGGGCAGAGTTGCCAGTCTGATACAGAGAAAGTAGATGAATATACCTTGCTGAAAAAAGGTACCTCCCCCTGGTAGAGCATAGAGAAGAACTATGGATTAAATTGTAAGAGCTGGTTAGTTACAAGTCTAATCTATCAGCTGAGCATTTATAATTAATAAGTCTCTGTGTGGTTATTTGGGAGTTAGTAGGTAGGACAAAAAAAATTCACCTACAAAAACCAGTCTCATAACCCATAGTTTTAATATCCTTGACTTAAGAAAAAAATATACAGAATTAAAGATAGAAGACAAGACCAAAGAAGAGAAGAAAATCACTCACATTCCCGTGGCATCTCCTCTCTGCCTTGGAGAACCAGATTTAGCATCCAGTATGTGCTGTAAGCATTCCTAATTTACTAGTGTCTCTGGGTGAGGCATGTGGTGGTTTGAATGAGAAACACCCGGCCTGCCCAGCCCCCTCCCCTCGCCAATAGGCTAGAGGCTTTGATCACTTGGCCCCCAGTTGGTGGCACTGTCTGAGGAAGTTTGAGAAGTGCCATTTTGCTGAAGGAAGTACTTCACTGAGAGCCAATTTTGCGTTTGACGTCTCTGTTTCTTCTCTCCTCTTGCGATGGCTCAGCTTCCAGCTTGTCAGCCTGTCTGCCCCTTGCAGCGATGCCTCTCTTGCCACTGTGGATTCTAGAACTGTAAACTCAAGTAAAACTCTGTCCATAAGTTGCCTTGGTCATGGCGTTTGATCACAGCGACAGAGAAATAACCCATACAGCGCAATGCGTCCCAAGGCTCTCCGTCAGCGATAATCACAATCCCACTTTCTGTCTCGTTTCAGGCTGTGTGTTGAGCGCCCTCCCCTGCCTCCAGTTCCACAAGAAATTATATGACAGTTGTTGGACTCAGCCCTTTGTTCAGCACATTGAATAGACCAGGCCACATGCCAAGAATTTTGTCCAACGGGGAGCTTCTAGTTTCTTGTTGGGACTGGCAATTACATGCCTGAATGCCTGTAATATGGAAAGCCAATGGTAACATGAGATAGAACTCAAAAGCTCTGGGGGGAGAAACTATCACAAGCAAGGAAGAAAAGGGCGTTTGAACAGGTCTCTGGAAAGCAGAGTGATTTGGATGTGCTGAAAATTGACACGGGGAGGTTCCCAGGCAGGACCAACATGAACCAGGGAAGGTGAAATGTGTGTCTAAGAAATACCAGATAGCCAAGAGATACTCTAGCATAAAATATCGGAAGGGTCATGAGGACTACAGCAAGGCAGGATGAACTGATAAGAAATGTTCAGATGTCAGACTAATGAGTTATGTAATGTTCTGTAGGAAATGGAAAGCAATTTTATTTTATTTGTTTTAGACTGGGTCTCTCTACATAGCCATGACTGTCCTGGAACTCACTATGTAGACCAGGCTGTCCTCAAACTCACAAAGATCCTCTGCCTCCCTAGTGCTGGGATTAAAAGTATATGCCATCATGCCTAGGCCTATTTATTATTCTCATATGTTTTTTATATGTATGGATGTTTTGACTGTGTGCCACGTTTTTAGCTGGCAACCATGGCTGCCTAAAGAGGGCATCATACTTCCTAGAACTGGACTTACAAATTGTTGCATGCCACCATGTGGGTGCTGGGTACTGAACTCAGGTCCTCTGTTAAGAGCAGCAAGTACTTTTAACCACTGAACCATCTCTCGAGCCTGTTTGTTTCATGGTTGTCTTTTGTTAGTTTTGAGGGTTTTTTTGGTGTGTGTGATGGGGTCAAAGATGACTGGATTTCTGAATCCCTGCCTCCAGCCTCCCCAGTGCTGAACATACATTCCTGTACCATTAGCCACACTTTGCTTTGCTCTCCTTCAGTCATGATTCCTGGCTCCATTACCTTCACCTGGGCTCCTGTATTTGAGCCTCATTCTTATTTTTCTGCTGTTCGGGCATAGTTTTCTCCTGAGCCCTCTGTGCTTTGACTCAGCTTTCCCTTCTTTGTTTACATCTCAGGGAGATACAGGATGCCACAACCCCAGCCTTTGCCCCATAGAACACACTCCCACGTTGACTGTTGAAAATCCACAGCTGCAGGCAGAAACAACTTTAGCTCATTCAAAACTACTGTGAATTGAAGAACAGGATTTGGTAGCAACAGGCAAGAGAGCCCGGATCCAAGACCGTGCGGCCTATCGTGTTCCTGAAAGGATGTTGCTCTGTTACCATTCTTGGCAGACGGTAGGTTGCAAGGGCCGATATTCCTGAGTTGTTTCCTCCCAACCTCAGGTCTGTGTCTATTTCTGTCTGTCTCTGTGTCTATGAAACACAAGAGTGAGTGGGAATGGAGGGATGACAAACCTCAGGAATCTTAATGCCAAGGGCCTGCTTTTTCGTAGACGTCCTAATGGTCCTGGGAGAGTCCTAGAAATGTCCTAATTTGCAGGAGATGTTGCTCAATGAGTAGAGCATTTGTATAGCATGCGCTGAGGCTCTGGGCTTCATCCCCAGCATCACACACAGCAGCAATGTGTGCCTGTGTCCTAGCACTTGTGTGGCAGAAGCACGAGGAGCAGGGGTTCAAGGTCACCCTCAACTACATGGTGAATATGAGACCAGCTTGATATACATGAGACTTTGCCTCAAATAATAGAAAACAAAATGTCTTAGGTTCCATAAAATTTTTAAAAGAATGATATTGCAGTTACAACCTTTTCCCTTCACTCACATGTACCACACTTATACAATATTGCAAGCCATGACTTGCAGAGCTTAACAAAAAAATTTGCAAGCTATAATAAAGTATGATGACTCACACCTATATTATTAGCATTCACGAGGCTGAGGCAAGAGGGTCATCATGAGTTCAAGGTCAATCTGCACTACTAGTGAGTTTCAGACCAGCCTGGGCTGCAAAGTAAGACCCTGTTACAAAACAGAACACACACACACACACGAAGTTTTAAAGTGATCAACAATTTAAAAGATTGACCAATTATAATAAAAGTAAAGTATCTTTCTGGCCAGAAGATGCCACAGAGGACAAAAGTACTTGCTTCCAAGCCTGATGACTTGAATTTGATCTGCAGAATCCATACAACAGAAGGAGAGAATGGATTCATTTTCCTTTGCTATGGCATATGTCTACACACATACAATAGATACACATAATTTGGGGCCAAAGAGATAGTTCAGCACTTAATGAACATTTACTGTTCTTGCAGAAGAGGCAGGCTGGGTTTCCAGAATCCACAAGGGGCAGCTCAGAACGACCTGTAACTTCAGTTCCAGGGGATTTTTATGCCTCTGGCATCCATTGGCACCTGTATGCACTCATGCAGAGAGACACATAAACATACACACAATTAAAAATAAAGCAAATTTTTAAATACAATTGAAAAATAGCAAAGTATCTTCTTATTCTTTTTTTTAATCAAAAACGTGTAAACATCAGACCAAGTAGAGTGTAGTTCTCAGATGTCTAGCTCCAAAGAAGCATCATTCACCTTGAGTTTGTTTGAACAGCAAGAAGAGAGAAAAAAATTTGTACATGCTGGTCATGGTTGTGTTGACTGGTTTTGTGTCAACTTGATACAAGCTGGAGTCATCAGAGAGAAGAGACCCTCAGTTGAGAAAATGCTTTCATGAGATCCT
Source organism: Ellobius talpinus (assembly GCA_001685095.1). Lineage (NCBI taxonomy): Eukaryota > Metazoa > Chordata > Mammalia > Rodentia > Cricetidae > Ellobius > Ellobius talpinus. The sequence continues at coordinate 25,807 of LOJH01002847.1, forward strand.
GCCTATGTAGACAAGCCTATAGCTGCATTTTCTTAATTAGTGACTGATGAGGAGGGCCAAGTCCATCGTGGGTGGTGACCTCCCTGGGTCTATGACCCTAAGTTCTACAAGAAAGGAGGTTGAGCAAGCCATGAGGAGCAAGCCTTCCTCCATGACCTCTGCATCAGCTCCTGCCTCCAGGTTTCTGCCCTGTGTGAGTTCCTTCCTGACTTCTTTTGAGAATGAAATGTGATGTGGAAGAGTAAGCTGAATAAATCGGGTCATCCCAAAGTTGCTTTGGTCAAGTACTTCATCACAACAATCATAGCCCCAGCTGAAATACTGAAATTTTGACTTCCTTTGAACTCATAATCTATGACTCCAGTTCCAGAACAGCAGGCAATGCACACAACAGATGCACGCGCTTACATTCAAGCAAAATACTCATACACGTGAAAAATTCAAATAAAAACAACAGAAAACGATAGAGAAATGTGCATCATATAAACAAACGTTATCAATGGCATGGACATGTTGAGGCAGGTCAGTAAGGGAAAAAATGTCTCAGAGGGATTCTTAGCAGGAAGCCATGAAAAGAAAGGGAAACAGTGTTCTGGGGTAAAGGTTGGAAAGCCGGGCTTGGAGGAGCCTGTCTGTCTAGAGCACTTGTCTGGCTTGTGTAAGGCTTTGGGTTCAGTTCCCAGCACAGCAAAAATAACATCAAGCAGAGGTAGGAAAGGTATAAAAATATTTCATTTGTATTTTAATAACTAAAACTTTCCTGAAGGTCAGTGTGAAGCATGGACACTAGTCAGCCATATGGCCTGACAGTGGTGGCACACACCTTTAACCCTAGCAGCTACACTAGTTAGCCATAGAGGCCGGGCGGTGGTTGTGCACCCCTTAAATCCCAGCACTAGAGAGGAATATAAGGGGGGTGGGTGTTGAGACAGGACCTTGCTTCTCTTTCAGTCTGAAGATTTCATTGAGGTGAGAGCTCTCTAGTGGCTTGGCTGCTTTGCTTTTCTGATCTTCAGATTGAACCCAAAGATCTGTCTCTGGGTTTTTATTAACTAACTGTGCTAGGAAAGTTGAACACTTATATAAACAATCAGGGTCTTGACACAGAAATGAAATGCCTTCCCCATTTTCCAGAAGACTGCTCTGTTGCAATTAGTTTGCCCTGATTCAACAATATTTCTGTGTTAAACATCTAGTTTCAAGCCTCAGAGCTAGAGCATGGTGGCTCTTGCCTGTAAGTAGCACTTGGAGGCTGAGCCTTGAGTGTTGCTGTGAGTCTGAGGATAGCCTGTGCTACACAGTGAGTTCCAGGCCATCTTGAGCTGTTGGACCTCAAAACAAACAAACAAAAAACAGACTGTGCAGGACTGTGAACACCTGTAATCCCAGGCAGAACGGGATGGGGTAGGAAGCACATGAGTTCAAGGTTGGGCAGTGAGATGGCTCAGTAGAGAAAAGTGCTTGCCCTGTATGCCCGACATCCTGAATTCGACTCACAGAACCTACGGGGTGGAAGGAGAGAGTTCATGCCTGCAAGTTGTTCTCTGCAACTGTTCCTGCACACACACCATGGAATGTGCACATCTGCATACACATGCATGCACATGCACGCACACACACACATACACACACACAGAGAGAGAGAGAGAGAGAGAAATATATACTTACAAATTAAGAGTTTAAGGTCATCTTCAGCTGCATAGAGCTTGAGAGCAGCCAGGGCTATGTAAGAACTTGTCTTAACAACAACAACAAAGCAGAAAACAAAGTGAAGATAATGTTCCATTGAGCAAGAAAGGAATTGAGGGAGAAACTTGATTCTGAGAAGGGAGTGGATTTTGGAATGCGGGAGGATTGTTAGCTTTTTGTGAAGAGTAGAAGAGATAGGGGAATACTCTGTATTTTAGGGGTAGCCATTTCTTGCCACAACTTGACTCTAAAGGAATAATCCCAAGAATTCTAGCCTCAAGAAAGCCATTTTAAACAAATGGCTTGGGCAGGGGAAGTAGCTCAGTTGGTGGAGTGTTTGCCTTGAATGCATGAGATTGCATTCAAGGCAAGCAGAGGTTGATCCTTGGCAGCCTATAAACTGGATTTGCTGGTACATATCCATGATCTCAGCACTTTGGGTGTAGAAATGGCATGGTCAGGAGTTCAGTCTTCCTCGGCATCTTAGGGAGTTCAAGGCCAGCCTGGGCTACATGAGACTCTTGTCTCAAAATAAGATGATACAATCAATAAAACTAAATAAGGTAAAACTCAAAATAAGTTCCTGAGCACATGAGAACATTTAGGGGGGCTGCAGCACTTCCCTGCTGTGCATGTACCACAGGGTCCGTCAGAGAGGTTCCCTCAGAGAACAGAGAACTCAGAGCCCAGTCAGGGCAGGCTGACTGTGGGGAAGTGGAGAAGACTATGCTCTTTACTGACCCTTGTTCAAATTGCCTGACACAGGAAAGTGACAGAGGTCATCAACTTTAATGACATAGCTGGACACAGGAAAGTGACAGAACTCATCAACTTTAATCACATAACCTGACACAGGAAAGTGACAGAGGTCATCAACTTTAGTTACAAAGCCTGACGTAGGACAGTGACAGACAGACAGAGCTCATCAACTTTAAAGACAGCCGTGAGGAAGAACTGAGAATTCTGAACTGCGAAGGAATCTGAAACAACCTACATGTGTATGAAGCAGTGTTGCTGACTTTCAGCAGTGGGAAGAAAGAATAACACATTTGTCCTTTTGTTTTGTTTTGAGACAGGGTCTCACTACATAGTCTTGGCTGCCCTGGAACTCACTACGTAGAGCAAGCTGTCCTGGAATGCACATAGTTCTGCCAGTCTTTACCCTCACCCCCACCCCAGGGATGGGATTAAAGAAGTGAGTCATCAAGACCAGCGTAAAGGGTATTTATAGGGAGGCTTTTGATCTAGAGAATTCCAATCATTAAATTTTTTAATTTATTTTAGTTTTTATTAGCATTTATCAATTAAAAATAATAATTGGTTTCATTCAATATTTCCCTATATATATGTAATGTATTTTGATCACATTTACCCCCCATATCCCGTTTTTAGGAGAATAGGGCATTGATGTTTTTGTTCTCCCTCCCTCCTTTACTAGCTCCTTCAGCTCACTTCTGTCCCCTCCCTCCCTTCCTTCCTTTCTTCCAAGTCAGGACCTCACTGTGTAACTTAGGCAAGGCTCAAATTCACCCTGTAACTCAGGCTGGCCTCAGACTCATTGTGCATCCCAGGGTGGCCTGTAACTCACCTGTTGATCTGGAACTTACCCTTAAAATCCTTTTTTGATCCCTTTCCTCTTCCCAGTCAGACCTCTTAGTCTCTTTTTATGGTCACAATGTCTAATTGGGGATGCTTACAGGAGCACGGGTGAGGGGTTATTTACAAACACATAGTACATTATCAATGCCATGCCACTTGGAAAATATGCCTCCCTCTTCCAGCAATCATTAACCGCATCTGTATCCTCAGGGAGGATACAGGTCCTTGTGATCCCTCACCACACTATGACAGAACACTGACCAGCCCAATCTTGTGCTGATGCCCATAATCCTGAGACATCAATAGTGCAATGACCATGTAATACCCAGGAGGAAGCCTTCCACAGTACTCCAGCCTTCTCCTGGCTCTTACAGTGTTTCTGCTCTTCTTTCTTGATGTTTCCTGAGCTTTGGAGAGGAAGAGTTTGTGTGTGTGTGTGTGTGTGTGTGTGCGTGTGTGTGTGTACGTGTATGGAGAATGGAGATCGGGGGACAACTTGTGGGAATCGGTTCTCTTTCCACTATGGGGGTCCCTGTTGTGTAAAAAATCTTTCTGTACACTGTGAAGATGTGTCATTGTGTTTGGTTTAATAAAAAGCTGAATGGCCAATAACTAGGCAGGAGAGCATAAGTGGAATTTCTGGGGCAAGAAAGAATTCTGGGGGGAAGAGAGGTGGGGAGACAACAAGGAGACACTGAAGAGGCTGGATATATGTCCAGAGAAGAGGTAACAGCGGCATGTTAGAACATGAATTAATAAAAACAGATCAAGTTATAGGAGGTAGTGGGACAAGCCTAAGCAAATGGCCAAGCTTTCATAATTAATAAGAAGTCTCTCTGTAACTTTTTTGTGGGCTGGCGATCTGACCTTCAGGTTGAACTCCAATTTCTGTCTCTAAGTTTTTATTAATCATGCTTCATTTCTACTCTTGTTCAGGGTATTGTACCTTCGCATCTCATTTTAAAATGTAGTGTAAATTTCTAATCCTTGAAAGTTATTATTACAAACTATTTAGGATAATAAAAATACAGGTTAATAGTCATCTATAACCATCAAACTTTTAGTCATGTTAGGTATGTTTTCAAGGTCATCCAGAAATATATTTTAGATAGGTGATCATCAAAAACTTCAAAGACCTACAGAATATGGTGTTTAAAATGTTATAATAACCTAAGGCTTTTCATTACAGTGAGTCACATCTGCTCCTGACAGTACCAATCTACTTCATAAAAAGATGATGGGCATTAAAGAACCTCTTACATATGGCATTTGCTTCCTTTAGGCAAAAGCTAGCCATTTAGGCAAGAAACTGCCCTTGTCTCGACTACTGATAGTATACAGTCCAAACTAGACAAGCAGGATATAAAGAAAAGCATTTGCCAAACTTGTCAAGACAAAATAGGACAGTCAGATATTCTAGGCCTGTAGACCAAATATGGATGCCCCAATGTTGCAGAGGAAACCTGGGGTGACTGTCCAGGCAGCCAGCTGTCTCTATCATTTCTTAGTTTCGGGAGTTGTTTACTCTGCATTTCTAATTTACTCAAGTAATATTATATTTTTCTGGGGTCTTTGATAGAACTGAAGACTAGACAGCTATAGTTGCAGTTTTCCTTAATCATAATAAAAGATAAATGAGGTACAGAGCTTTGGATTCATGAAGAGAAAATAAATAATGGAATATTTTCTCCAAATATGCAAAATACAAATGGACTGGACATTGTAAATGTAATTCTTACCTGGTAATTGTTCTTATTATTCATAGTTTTATTATGTTATAGTTTAAACCTTTCTTTTTATTTAGACAAAAATGGGGAAATGTTGTTGAATATTCCTTTACACACTATGTGAATATATGTCACTGTGATTGGATTAATACAAGCTGAATGGTCATTAGGTAGGCAGGATTTTTGGAGCAGAGAGAATTCTTGGAAGAAGAAGAAGGGCAGAGATGCCAAGAGTTGCCAGCAGAAGCAGAAGGGGCAGCATGGGCAGCCCATAGATGAGGTAAACAGGCCTCGGGGCAGGATATAGATTAATGGAAATGTATTAATTTAAGTTATAAGAGATAGTTAGTAATAAGCCTAAGTTATGGGATGAGTTTTTATAATTAATAAGAAGTCTCCACGTGCTTATTTGGGAGCTAGTTGGCAGGAGAGAAAAAGCTACCTACAGGTCCCCAGGATTGAGCTCAGGATTGATTCTGGCTTGACAGGAGGTGCCTTTACCTGCTATAATGACTATTCTCAGTTGTCAGCCTGGCTACATGTGAAATTAACTAAAATCCAAATTACTACACGCACTTGTGAGAGATTTTTTCTTAATTAAATCATTTGAAGTAGGAAGACCCACTTCTTTTTGTTTTGTTTTGTTTTCCAGGAACTAGCTCTTGTAGACCAGGCTGGCCTTGAACTCACAGAGATCTGCCTGCCTCTGCCTCCCAAATGCTGGGATTCCAGGTGTGCACCACCACCTGGCTAGGAAGACCCACTTCTAATCCAGATCTTTGGAGGTGGGAAGATGCACCTTTAATCTGGGACATGCTTCTGCCTGTAGCCTGTATACAGAGGACATGGAAGAAGGAAGCTTGCTCTCTCTGCTTCCTTGCTCTCACCCTCGCTAGCAAGTTCCTTCCTTCACTGGCATTAGAACCTGCTTCTTTAGGATTCCAGCATATAATGAAGACTAGTTGAGGCATCCAGCCTCGGGGACTGAACAACTACTGGATTTTTGGACCTTCTGTATGTAGGCAGTCATTGTTGGACTATCCTGTAAGCCATCCTAATACATGGTGTGTGTGTGTGTGTGTGTGTGTGTGTGTGTGTATACACACTCATATGAGAGAGAGTTGTTGCTGGTTGTTTTTACTCTTAGCTCTTATTGCTCTTTGTTCTTTGCTCTTTGAGGGGCCTGCCGCCTAGCTCCCAAATAATCACACACAGAGACCTTTTCTTACTTAGAAACACCCAGCCTTAGCTTGGCTTATGTCTCACCAGCTTTTCTTGACTTAAATTATCCCATCTTCCTTTTGCCTCTGGGCCCTTTCTTTTTCTTACTTCTATATGTCTTACTTGTCACTCTTACTGCATAGCTAGCTGGGTAGCTGGGTGGCTGGGTGGCTGGGTGGCTGGCCCCTGGTCTCCTCCTTACCTTCTCTTGCTCTTTGATCTTCTCTCCAAGATTTCCCCTTCTATCTATTCTCTCTGCCTGCCAGCCCCACCTGTCCTTTCTCCTGCCTTGCTATTGGCTATTCAGCTCTTTATTAGACCAATCAGGTGTTTTAGACAGGAAAGTAACACAGCTTCACAGAGGTAAACAAATACAACATGAAGAAATGCAAATACCTTTGCATCATTAAACGTATGTTCCACAGCATAAACAAACGACCACATCTTAAAATAACATTCTACAACAGTCATTCTCTAAGTTCTGTTCCTCTAGAGAATCCTGACAAATAAATCTGCTGAGCCATCTCAATAACCTGGTAGAGTGTATTTTCACAAGGATAATGAAGTAAAATTCTCTAGCAGACTTCCCATTAACCAGATCTTCACATTACCCCCTTCCCTTCCCTTCCCTTTCCTTTCTTTTCCTTTCCTTTCCCTCTTTCTTTCTTTCTTTCTTTCTTTC
>LOJH01002848.1:1998-14576 GCA_001685095.1 Ellobius talpinus
AAGGAAGGAAGGAAGGAAGGAAGGAAGGAAGGAAGGAAGGAAGGAAGAACAAGAAGTTTTAACCACATAGAAACTTCAACACACCAAAATCTAATGCGTTAGTCTCCAGCCACATGCAGGTATTTAAACTTTAACTAAAAATTATATGCTTCATTTACACTAGACACTAAATGTTTTAGCCAAATGTGACTAGTAGCTATGTTTATGGATGATACAGAGAACAATTTTAAGAAGAGTTAAGTTAATATTTATGTACTCAACACATTGTTACTATTAATAGTTGTGGTGCTATGGATTATAACCAGGAGTTAGAACAATTGGGTAACAAAATTCCCACTGACTTCCCTCCAAGCTACCCATCAAGTACTATATATGTTTGCTGAGAGTCACTTATAGTCATGCCCAAGTCATTTAATAAGAACCAATTAAATATAACTGGAATATAAGTTTGATTTTTAAACTTATATGTGATACACACACACTAACTTTTAAGATTAATTGGGCATGGGGAGATATCTCAGCTAATAAGGTGCTGTCAATATAAGCATGACAATCTCAATTCATTGGTCGAGGGCAAAGCATGGTAGTCTGTGTTGCTGTCTCAGAACTGAGAAGGAAGAGACAGGTAGATCTCAAGGCTGGTTGGTACCCTGCCTGCCTTACTTGGTGTGTCCCAGACCCAGGGAATAGCCTTGGCTCAATAAAGAGGACAGAAGGAAGATACTTGTTGTCACATACATCTACACAAAGGTGCATCAGTACACACACACACGCGCACACATGCACGCGCGCACACACACACACACACATGTCTTTATGACTTAATTGGTCAACTGTTGGCTACACTATACAGATTGAACAACAAGCTTTCTAGTGCCCATAGAAGAATTGCAAACACTAGAAACCGTTTTCCTTACGGCTTCTGTCATTTGAGAGAGGCAAGGAACATAATGAGGAATCAGGAGATTTCAGATGAAGGCACAAATATATATACATACAACTCACAACTTTCACATAGCACAGTAAGATGAAGATGAAGTACTGATGAAGAAAGGGTACAACACATAAGATCAACCTTCAAGCATTTTAAAAGTGAAAAGTGATATTTCTAATGTCCCTTTACTGAAATTGAAAGGTCTATGCAAGTCTTATTTGATTTAGGATGGTTCTACGATCAGAATATTTTTATTGCATTGATTTCTTTTTTAATTCACTAAGGAGTTCTGGAATCTGTTTTAAAACCCCAATGATACAGCAAGTGATGCAAGTTGTAAAAGAAACTAAATTCTGTGTAAAAAGGTTTTGGACTAATTATAAATAGTGATTGGTTAGTTCCATAAATCACCTTAAAACATTACATCATAGGTTTAATTAAGACTAGACTGTAGACCCTTCAGATGCTATTAGAATGCTCAATAGTATAACAATACATTTCAGAGTGTCTGGAAATACTTTGAAAATCATAGGACTTTACACTGAAACAAAAAATAATATAATTTTGTACAGAGGTTCCCCATACAACCCATAAATAGCGCAAAGTCAATCCAATACAACCAGCATTGATTTAATACAAATATGCTTCTCTCTGAGTACATACTGGAGAGCACAAAGGCAAGTCACAATCCCTTTGGGTACTGACTGTTATTAATGGAACTCAGAGTAATTGCTGTGGGGAATAAAAAGGAAAACAGCCTTTCTTCCTGCATCAGTAAAGGTTTTGTGGATGAGCATGATAGTGTCTCATTATAAAAGTAGCTGTTTTGTTTATGTAGTAGAGATGTAAGTAGAAAAGAAAACCTCTGAGTGCACGCCACTAGCTTCCCATGCAGATCTTTCCCGGGAAAACCAAATGGATAGAACAGGGAAAAAAAGGTATCATCAGGAGTCAGTTACCCCACATCAGTAAGTCCTATGAGCTCTGGCGGAGGAGTAAGACATGAGTTTAAGGCTCAGGATGGAAGACTCTGTGTCCCATCGTTTGGGGAATCACCTCTGCTTGTGAGTCACTATTTAGTAACAGGAAGCAAGAGGAACTAAACGATTATTTACAGAAAAATGACTCACTTATTCTAATAGCACAGTTTATGTACTGCTGGATTTTTTTCAAAAAGGCACACACTGAGTAATTTATCTGATTTCTTCAGAGTTTTCTGGCCAATTTAGTTCACAATACTGTGAAGTCACAATATTATGAACTTCGTTGGGTCTTTCACCCAAGGCTCAACCTATTGTTTATACTGGGTACTTTTCTTTCTGCTCCTTCCATCTCACTGTAATGTCATATGATAACAAATGACTGAAAGCAGATCAGAGGTGAAAAGAGAAAGCAAAGGGTGCTTTAAATATTATCAAAGTATATTTACAAAATAAAATTAAATCCACCACTATGAATAAAAACATACATCACACTGCCACAAAATACATATTCGTAAAGTATGATTCATTAATAATTGAATTATTTTTGTGTAATCAACATTTCATCTGATACAAAGTGTTCAGTCCTTAGCATACAATAAAACCTTCTACCTCAGAAATGATTCATTTTGGATGGTCGATCCTGTGTACCTGAATGTCAATCCTCAACATGTAGTATATTCGCCTTTCAGTTTATGATCTAGCTTACGTATTTCTAGCTCACCTCATCAATGGTCTTTGATCTTGGTATCTTTCAAATTAACCTTGTCAACTTTTAATTTACATTTTCTATTCATTTTTATCCAGAAACGTACAGTAATTTTAGCAGTCCCAGAATTGTCTTGGCAAAATTTATCACGGTCAAAGGCAAATATAATTATCGGATGTAGTTTTCTTATCCTATAGAGTTTCAAAACTCTTCTTCCTTGAAGCTATGCCCTTGCTCTTCAGAATTTCTATTACTTCTCTGTAACCAGTGTAACAAGTTACAGCTTCGTCTTCCTTAGTTTTCTTCCCTGGGCTTCCACAATCCCAGTTCTCTTCAGAAAGTACATGCACACAATCATAATTATAATCTAATAGAGTATAATAGAGCATTTTACCCTCTCTGTCTCTCTGTCTCTTCTCTGTCTCTGTGTGTGTGTGTGTGTGTGTGTGTGNAGAGAGAGAGAGAGAGAGAGAGAGATGTGTTCTGGAACTCACAGAGGTCACAAGAGGGCATTAGATCTCCTATAGCTAGAGTTTTCAACTACCCAGGTGGGTGTTGGAAACTAAACTCAGGTCCTTTGCAAGCTCAGCAAGCACCATAATGATGGGGATGTCTTTCCAGCCCCCTCTTATAGTATTTTATAACATATTATTAAGTTGTACATCATAGTTGGCCTCTGTAATACACTTAACTATGCTTCATTGTATGGAAAACAGGACTTTCATTGCAATAGTATGAATCTGATCCTTTTAATGAGCATATCATATGGCCTCCAAATCCTTACAACCAGTATTGTGGTAAACAGATATATACAAACACAAATTAAATGGATGCTAGGTTCATAGGGCTAAATCATGATAGATATCCTGTTAACTACTGTCTTGCCCTTTCTCCCAATTTTGTACTCAACCAGCACCATATGACAATATATACTTCAATTTTCCAATATCACATTTTTCCTTTATTTCTTGAAACTTTGTTTCTTTTAGGCCATGGCCTTGAAAAGAATTTTTTTCAGAGAAGCTAGTTTATATACAATAATAACTTTGACCAGGTTTAGTAGCATATACCTATAATTCCAGTACTCAGAAAGCTGAGGTAGAAGAACCATAAGTTCAAATTCATACTGAGCTACACAGTAAGACCCATATCAGCCTTGACTCTTAGGCAAACTACATCTCAAACAACAATGGTTGACAATTATTGGTGTTCAGTTTCTAAGACTCTTATATTCTGTATATCAGAATTGCTTTGATTATTGTCACTATTATCAGCTTTTAAATAATAAAATATTTGGATGCCTATAAATTCTATTCTAAAAATAATTATCACAAAGCCAAGAATTAAGGTGATATGTATGTACATATATAATATATATGTCCATACACACATATAAGCAAATGTACATTTATAGGCTATATGCCATGATTTATTGTGATATTTCTAGTTATAAATTAAATTTTTAGTGTCAAAAGCTGCTTAAATTTCATGTTGAAAAATGATATATGTAAGATGAACTGAGTAACATTGTAATACTACATTTTCATCACTAAAAGGAAAAGCAAACAAAAAATATTCTAAAAAGTATCATTTGATTTAATAATGTGGACTATAAATAATTTTCTTTAAATAAAAATGTTTCCAAATTTTAAAATTACATTCTACATCCTTATTTATTATAAATTTCTTGACATGTTTATGGGGTTCCAAACAGATAAAAGTCAGTTGTATAAAAAATAAAGGATAGTATAGAATATAAGAAAAACATAATAAATATAAAAATACGATTTTCAAAATCATTAAATGAGACTTTTGGCATAGCCTATAGTTGAACTGGTACTTAAAAGAAAAACACTTTATCTGTAAAAAAGATATTTAATTGGTAACATAAATATGCATTATTTAAAACTAAGGTTTTATATATAAACTGTGATGAAGTAATTAGTAATAAAAAACTCATTCTACTACTTGTTCCAGAGAAAATGTATGCCAAATTTTAAAATTGTATGTAAAGAGTAAATCAAAACCATAAAAATCTAGATATTACTGACTTAAAATAATCTCAAAATTAGTTATAAAAGTTTAATTGGGTCAATAAAGGAAATTCAAATCTAGAAACTCTTCAGAGACTGAAATCTTATAGCTCATTTATTCATCCTGCAAATACCTACTGAATAGGATGTATAAGCACTGAAAGAATACAATGAAAAATGAAGCATGGACTTTGCCCTCAAGGGGCTTACAGTCTAGTATGGAAAATATAAATAATCATATTGGTAGCTGTAACATAAGTTAGAAAGTGATGGGTCATGAGAAAAATTCAGATAATATATTATAAAATTTATTAAAATCCAGACATATTCTTTTTGTGGTTTCTAAGTATGGAATAAAAACAGACCAAAGATCAATTTGAAAGTTAAATGTCAAATTTTATGAATCTGTTGATGAAAAAAATCCAGATCCAAATTAGTGTAATTTAATTCACTATCCATCAGTTCTTTAGAATGATAAACACAAAATAACAACCCATTAGAAAGAGTATTGTGTTATTATTTACAAGTAGACACAAGCAGAATAACTTCATAATCAGGCTTGAAACAATCATTTCAATGCACTAAGGCCTCACATACTCATGACACATTACTTTCTTGCACAGAAATTGGTTCCGTAAGATTAAAGAGATGAAGAATTCCTCGATGGCTCAAGTGTGCTCCAAGGAAAGCTAGAAGGTTGTACAGTTAACTCCCAGGGTGTAACTCTAAACCATACAACCTACTACCTCAACCCGGATGCACACAGCTTCCAGTGTTGCTTCAAACTCTTTATCATATCTTCAGTCAGCTCCTCCAAATATGGCGGCCAAATACCTAAGGGCTTGGCAAGATGTAGATAGAATATTCTAGTGGTTTACCAATCGACTTCAATTTTATCTTACAGGATTCTACTAATATGTTGGGTTTATGGTATAGGTCACATAAAACACATTCTGGCATCTCGTTTAACACACTTCCACTAGCAGTGAGTAAATTTAAAAGTCAGTGACATTAGGCCTCAATTTTTAAGAGAAACAGGCTCAACGGTAACATAAAAGTCTAGTTATAGACTTCACTCTGCTATTGAAGTAGAAAAGGCATATTAACTAACAGAGAATGTGCTGAAGTTTTTCAACAGCAGCTATTCAGATCTTGCTCTAAGCCTTAAAGAAAAAGAAACCTTGTGACAGCAGTTTATTGCACTTGAATTCAGCCTTGAATGGATGTGCTCCAAATAATTCCAGAAAGCCAACAATTAATACTCGCCTTGGACGACATACAAGGATTAATATATAACACGAAGAACAAAGTAAGTATGATTGTTTCATGATTGTGTGAAAAAGCTGGAGGGTTAGCAGGAGTGTCTGAATGGGATTGAGCAGCACTCTACACAGTGCCTCGTCAGATCACCACACTGCCACAGACCCATAGAAACGAGCTTGTGCGGTCCACTTCACCACAAGATCGGATCTACGGGTTTATGCCAATGGGCATCGTCTCACATGGGCGCTACCAGTGTAGCATTTGTCCTACACATCTAATGCAATTAAGGGATAGAAATGGTATCAGTATCTTAGTGTAAGTATTTTAAAGGCTATACTCTCAGGATGCATATTCCCAGTTAAAGACCTTAAGAAATACGCTGACCTAAATACAGGTTTGTAAACATGAGGATTAAAAAGTAGTTTTGCAAGTTCTTTTTTTTCTTCTTTTTCAGATTGCTTTTGTTTCAACTGTGAATATTTTAATGTTGTTAAACTGTTCTAATTAAGAATCCATATTTGCATATATGAATTATGCTATTGTAAGGCATGGATGTAGTATTGAGTCTATAATTAAAAATGAATTATTAAATTATTTGTATATGAATTAGAGTGCCTGTATTCACTCACATAAAATCTTAGTCATGATTATAAGGACGTATAGCAACGTTATAACTTTTATAAAACAAATGAGACCTGATTGACTAGGTAAAGAACACAAAAATCACAAATCCTAAATATATAGCTATGTGCCTACAGTTGGAATGAAACAGTATGGAAAAAATGCTATCAGAAAACTAAAATCAATGACAAGATAAGTGTGTCAGTGTTTGTATTCATTCAGACCACATCAAAGAGCATATAGTCTCTTTCAACAAAATACATTTAAATTTCTTTTCCCCCCAAATTGTATCCCACAAACAAAATATACACTTGCCTATAACTCCTGTGTTCAACAGGTTGAAAGGAAAGGTCTCTAATTTTGTGAGCTATCAGACTGTACGGGAACAAGCCAGTGAGCACATATATAACCCAGTTACATGTACTTTTTTAGGATTCTAAATTCGTCTGCAGCACAATTATAAGCTGTACAATCGTTAATCATTTCACTCATACAAAAATGATTAAGCTTTTCTTAATTACATCTTCATTGTGAAAAATAATACTGCACAGTAATTACTTCATGATTTGGTGTGTTTGAAATAAATAAAAATAGAATGTATCTTATAGAGTTTAATAGAGATAATTTGGTTGACACAAATTTTCACCATTATTTATTTTCAAATCATTCTTCTGCTTATTAAAACTATAGTAAATAATCAACCATCATACAATCATAGTGAAAGAATTTCACCATACTGCAAAGATTTCACGTGAAAAGAGAAGAAGCACTGATTGTAGTTTTTATTCCTTCACAATTTGCTTTGGCTTTATTGTCTTACTAGATATATGAAAAAAGATTAAGATGCAAACCGTGAGTTTATACCTTCCTCCCAGATTCTACTTCCTTTTGTACGGTATAACCACCGAAAGCATATTTTTCTTTTCATTAAATACCTTCCTTTTTAACCATCTTGTATTTGTGTTGTAAGAATCAGTTTACACACATGCCCTCAGAGTGATGGCAACTGGGCATTGATCACAAAACCAAACAAAAAGGTTTACAAAGGCAAGCCATGCTGTAAAGTCTTGAAGGAAACCCATCAACAAAAATTCCAATAGCTAGCTCCACAAAAGTAAGGAAAATATCTTAGTACCAAGCATAGAATAATTTTCTCTTTAAATATTGCTGAATAATTACACTTTACACTTGGGCTTTCCTTTTTTTTACCTGAGATGGTTTCCTCCTATGCTCATTTTCTTCTCTTCTCATATCCACTTTAAGTGTTCCCCTAAAACAACCACAAAAGGAAAATATCAGACAATTGCCACCTATGAGAAGCATCTCTATGGATCGTGAGAATGAGAGTAAATGGCCGAGAAGAAAGCACAACGTCAAAATGAGGAAAACCCTTCAAAAGTCTTTTTCTTCAGGCTTGGCAGAGTCCATGGGCCCCACCCCAAGATGCTCATATGACACAGAAATACTTCCACAGTGTGCATTTATGTGTTCGTTTTGGTTGGCGCTGCTTTCACAGGAACAATTTTGAAAGTGAAAGGAGATGTTTCCTAAGGAAGCGACTAGGTGCTGCACAATGAAGTAGTGAAAGCTGAAAGGGGGCTTGGATTTGGCATGGAGCTTAATAAGATAATTAGGAGTGTGCAGATTAATGGCTCCTAAAATAACATTCAAAATAATGTTTTTTTCTAACTAAAGGATCTTGAAACATGAAAACAGGTTTATCAATATTAATTAAGCCTTTGAAAGTTGGCTTTCCACTAACACAATAGTGGAATAAGAGGTATTCTGTAAACAATTAGTGAACAATAACCAATAAAGTCAATAAAACATTTTATTCAAATGTTATGTATATATAAGGTCTATGTAATATCTCATAATTCTTTGCCAAGTAACCAAAAAGAAGACAGAATAAAGCAGCTGTATAACACTTCTCTTTGTTTATTCTGTGAGTTTCTGATATCATGAAGTATGATTTTAAAAGCATAACAATTCCTAAAGTGTATTTCTCGTGGATGATATTACCATTCCAATCCTACTATGAAAACTATAACCTTAATACCCACTACATAGTCCAAAGCATTTTTTTCTTTTCACGTTTTCCCCTACATATTTAGAAAAAAATTTTAATAAAAAATTAAAATAGAATATATCATCTACTCCTTTCCCACTGAACCAGGAAAAACTGCATTTTGTCAAAAAATGTTGAACTTGCTTAGCAATTACCTTCTACAAATAGACAAAATAATTAGAACGTAATGTGTTCACCTGCCTAGCCAAAGCAGTCTGAACTTGAAACAAGTTTGCACAGACTTTCCCCACCGAAGCAGTGAAGGGCAACTTCCAACACTTTGCAACTGCTCTGGGGCAAATTCTTTTTCCATATAATTTTAGAAGTATAATTATTAAGGGACAAACTATTTTGCACTTAGCAACTGAGAATACCTTCTTTCCATCCCCATTTCTCTCCTACTGCAATTCGTATAAGTAACTTCCCTTAAACGCATTTTATTTAACATTATTTGGGTATGTTTTTTTCAAACAAGATTTCTTTTCAGAACTTAGAGAAGTTTCTTCTTTTGTATTTCAAATGTTGAGTCACAGAAAAGACTTTTGCTTTTTTACTACTTAATTCTAAGCCCCCTTCTCTGCGAAAAGTAAAACTGGACACATAAATCACAGATAACACTACTGTCTTTTTAAAACTTCTCTGCTCAAGAGCACACGCGTATTTCTAGAGGTTTTCTACTTTTCATTTTAGTGTTATGCTAACACTTAGAGTAAGAAAGCAAAAGGAAGAAGTGTAAAGTGGATGACGACTTAGTGAGAGTAAAGTGCGAGACCCTGATTTATGTAAGAGAAAGCATAAAGGAAACAACAAAACTTATACCTGATACGAAAGTGGAGGTTCATCAAGTGCAATGCACTGCGCTTAGGCCACAGTTTTTGAAATAGTAATCATAATAGTAGAATAATAAAATAAAAATAAAAACAAACAACAAAGAAGGCTCAATTGGTTGTGTTGCCTTCAAAGCTGCTTTACAGAGTCCGGTGTCTCAGAAGTTAGACAAGCCAAAGTTTGCTGGCTTTGGTTTGGTTTGCGTTTTTGTTTGTTTGTTTGTTTTCAAGCAGGCTCATCTCATCATTATCGTCATTTTTCAGCGTTCTTGCAAGTATTGAGAAGCTCTGTATTTTTTGTGTGTTGTTTTCTTTTTATTTGTTGTTTCTTCAGGGCTCCTGCTATTTCTCAGCAAAGGAGGTCCAGAGGGCTTGTCGTCATTCTCTTCCTTCTCCTTCTTCCAGGCACAAAGCATTGCGTAGAAGCTGTACCAACAATCCTTGCTATCAACTGGCAGCAGAATGGTAGAAGGGGGGAGAGATCCGGAATCCTTCCAGGCTAGGCTGACTTGAGAAATGAGGACTGCACACGTTTGCCTCCCGAACCGAAGGGGTGAAAGGCTGGGTGCCAGTTTGCTACTCGGCTGAAATGATCTCATGCTCACTGCTCTGTCGTCCTGTTCGACCAGTTCAAATGCCTGTTCATTATAAACCAAATACATACATAAATAAATAACCCAGCTACTTGGATTCTTCAGTAACCAAAAGGCTGTTAACATATATATTTTTTTAAATCAGCAGCCAGAAAAGGAGTGGGAAAAGCACATACAGTTTAAGGATTCACTTGTTATGCCTCAATATTCTGTTATTATTTTCCTTTTTTCTCTCTCTTTCGAGATAAGCAGCAGAATTTATCAGGCGTGAAAGGGACAGCCTCCTGGTGGCCTGCCAAAAACCCAGAATAAAGGCGAAGTTGTGCTTCAAAGCTCAGTTGCTTGCTGAGTCTGGCTAAAGTCAAGTATTAAGATCCACCATTTTCTGATCCTTGCTAGAAAAGAAGAAAAAAGTCAGGCCCGCTGCTGCTTCCAAGTCTCCGTTGGCACCATCACAAAATCTCAGTCGTCAGGTCACATGATTCTCTGCCAAATGTAGAATGAGTGCATTCCCATCAACCATTCTGCTGATACTGCGAAGGCAGCTATTGTCTCGTTTAGACCCAAAGTTCAGCCCACTCTTCATTGAATTAGCTGAAAAACGCATCACCTTTGGGGGCTGGGAGTCATGGAAACGTCTACCTGGCAAGCTGCCCACTTTTTCTGCCCATCAACCAGAGATGGGATTGTGCTGCCTAAAGCAGTGATGACTTGGAATGCGAAGAGTCGCCCAAAGTGAATCTGATTCTTGCAACGCCTGCTTCATTTGCACAGAAAACTCTGCCTTGTACATAGGGGAGGAGAGAAAGAGAAAGAAAAAAATCTTTCCTACGAGAAGTAGCAAATAAAGGTCTGAACATGCCTACTTTGCAACTTTATTTCTCAACACACCCAAACGGTTCTTAAATGAGAAAACTGTGAGTTTTCTTCATTAAAGGCATTTCCAATGTTTTCCTTGTTGTGAATACAAGCCCAGGACATTTGTTTTCTCCCACTTTAAGAATTCAAAACCAAACAAAAACTCGGAGTTTTCTTTCCTTTTTTTTCTAATACTTTTATTGCTTTCTGATTTTCTCTAGCACCGACTTTGTACTACATGGGCCACTAGCAGCAGAGACACATTACTGCTGCCATCTCCAACACAGGGGTCCCCTGAGAGGCTGAGTTGTCTCTTCCAGCAGGCAAAAGCCTGCAGTTGGGTCTTGTGATAATCCCCACCACTACCTAGCCCAGCTGATGTGCATGTTTGCTGAGAGACATGTGAGCAGTGCTCTTTCTGTTCTCTCACTGGCTACGCTTTGCCTGTGTGGCATGAAAGATGCCTTTGAAAGATGCAAGGAGTGTATCAACAGCTCTCAGGCAATAAAACGAACTGCTTCCCCCTCCCTGGTGAATTTCCATTCTCACATGCAATGAGAGTTCCCATGTACAAACATTTCCATATTTTCTAACAAAAGTGTACTGAATTCAATATCTATTTCCTTAAGCAGGATCTAAAGCCAAATAAGAAAGTAAGTATTGCTAGTATTTGAGCCAAAAGCTATAGGGTACAATTTCAAAGATCTATATTGTCATACTCCATTGAAATTTTATAGTGATTATATCTAAAGTAAGTTATGTTTGTAAGAAGTCTAAAATTAAGTTCAGTACCTAATATGAAAAATAGATCTGTATCCATCTCCAGGAACACACACATAGTAAATAATATTTGACAATTCAAAGCATGACTTGCCTAAACCTTATTTGTGAAAGTCAGAAAACAAGAAAACCTCCTACAAATAGTTTCAAAGGATATTATCCCACATTATTTTACTCATGAGGTAACTTTAGCAGCAGTAGGGCTGAGTCTCACATGCACATATGGAAAACGTCACGGAATCCTGCCTGTCTGTAATTGAAAACTGCACTCAGTTCTACACAGTAGAACATGACCTTACATGTGTGCTGAATTTTGCAATTTCTTTTTCCCTAGACTGAAAAATTCTGGGCACAATTTTGCCAGAATCCTAACATACACCGAAACATTGTTGAGGGGAGAATTGTGCATGACAAATTTGTAGCCTCAGTGATGTAAGACTTCACGAAGTAGGTAATAGATATAATAATGGAAAATTTAAGTTCTTAGCGACTGTTCAGGTTTGTAGCAATTAAGCACTAATGTTTGGTAAGTCTTGTAATAGACTCAGGAGAATAACAATAAGCCAAGTGGATAAGACTCCCATGGGGTGTCATTCAGTAACTACTTTGAAAGGAGAAGAGCTCACTATGAAACAGAGTATCCAAAGGAAATGTATTATAGAGAGACTCTTCATGAAACAAGCAGGAAGAAATTGAAGAATGGAAGTAAAATGGATATTAAATAAATAAATTTCAGTTGGAAATGTTTCACTCTGCAGTTTTCCCTTTCAGTAAAAAAATCAGTAATTAGTTTCTAATACTTTTTATGTTTAACTTGCATAAAGAAACTAAAGGAGAAGTTGTATGGTGGCTTTCCAATTTCAAAAGAAAGGAAGGAAGGAAGGAAGGAAGGAAGGAAGGAAGGAAGGAAGG
>LOJH01002848.1:14711-25626 GCA_001685095.1 Ellobius talpinus
AGGAAGGAAGGAAGGAAGGAAGGAAGGAAGGAAGGAAGGAAGGAAGAGGGAAATTCGTGTTAAGGAACATAAAATAAACATGCTTTTTAAAATCTTCTATTAATACCACTAATATCTCTAGAGAATAAAACAGATATCAGGAGACTGTGACAGTTGACGAGATAGCAACAGACTATGATAGAAGAAGAGATTGCAAGAAACTGGAGACTCAGGATCTAAGGACAAGCATACTGGTGAGTTCCTTCACTTTTGCTTTTGCTTGGTCTCCTTAGTCATGTGATCGGGAAACCACTGGCCCCACAAGGACAATAACTGTTAGGATGTTGCCATGTTGCGGTTGTCTATAGTCAAACACCACATAAGGAACTGTTGTCAAATTCAAACCCATACAAATGTCAACCTGAAGTCTAGATGCTGCCAGATTAAAACAAAGTCCCCTGATTGCCTTTCCCCAACATCCTAGGAATATTTTAAGACAAGGCTAAGGAAGGGTTAAGTGAGAGGATTTTGGGGGAGGGGAACAAGTGAAAACAAAGCGTAACCATACACATGCGCGCGCACACACACATAATGGAATAATATTTTTGTACATTGTGAAGATGTGTCTTTGCCAAGGTACCTTGTGATTGGTTTAATACAGAGCTGAAATGACCAATAACTGGGCAGGAAAAGGTTAGGTGGGACTTCCAGGCAGAGAGGTAAGAAAAGGAGATAAATATAAAGAGTGGGAGAGACACCAGAGGAGACAGAGACGAAACACAAAGTGCAAGATGGAAGAGAGGTAAAAAGCCACAAGACAAAATATAGATCAATATCAATGGCTTAATTTAAATTATAAGAGTTAGTGGGAAAAGCCTAAGCTATAGGCCAAGCTTTCGTAATTAATAAGTCTCTCTGTCATGATTTGGGGACTGGTGGTCCAGGAAAGCCTGCTACACACTCACATGCACACATACCCACACACAAAAGATGCCATGATAAAATCCATTAATTTCATGCCAACCAAAAATGTTGATGAAATAAAAACACAAATCTATAAAATAAATCTCAAAACATTCAACAGTTGAGATCATACAAAGGTGATACATTTGTTTATTTAAATATTCATTTTCAGACAAAGTCTAGCTATGCACTTAAGTTGCCTGCAAAATCAAAATCCTCCTGCATCTATGTTTTGACTTCTGAGGTTTCAAGAGTGTATCACTATACCTAGATTTCACAAAGTGTTTTTTTTTTTTTTTNTTTAATTCTTTGTACTGACATCTAGGGCGCCTCTATCGGACTGACCCAGGCCCTCTGCATGTGTGTGACAGTTGTTTTGCTTGGTCTGTGTGTGAGGCTCCTAGTAATGGAATCAAGATCTGCCCCCGGGTCCTGAGCTAGATTTTGCAACCTATTCTCATGCTGTGATGCCTCACCCAACCTTGACGCATGAGGAGGAGCTTAGTCTCGCCTCAACTTGATGTGCCATGCTTTGTTGACTCACATGAGAGTAGATGGAGGGAGGAGTAGATGAGAGGTGGCGGGGAGGGAACAGGAGGAGAGGAGGGAGGGGAACCTGAGGTCAATATGTAAAATAAATGAAAAAAATTAATAATAACAATAATAGTAATAAAAAAATTACAAACCATGTATCAGTAATCCATGGATTACAGAGGAAGTCTTAACCAAGCAAAACAAAAAGAAACCATAAAAACATATTGGAAAGTATGAAAACAGAAATTATAACATATAAAAATTTTGGGGATGCCTTTATAGTAGTGTTCATAGGGAAATTAATAACGGATACTGTGTATACATTGAAAATATCTCAAATCCATAATCCACTCTTTAACCTCAAAACCCATAATAGTAACTTAAGCAGATATGGGAAGGAAAAGTGAGCATACATGAATGAATTTAAAAACAGAAAAAGTCAATGAAATAATTTTTGGGTTCTTTTATGGTACTCACAAAGTTGACAAAAATCTCACAAGACTTGAAAGACAGAAGATTCAAGCCACCAAAATTAGAAATGAAACAAGGGAGTCACCTCCAGATACAAAAATATAGTAAGTGAAAATTCAAAACCACATGAAGAAAAATTGCACAACTCTATTGAAATATATTAAGGCTTGTAAAAAAATTTTTGTGTGTGTGTGTGTGCTTCTGTGTGTTATGTGTATGTAAGTGTGTGTGTCTGTGTATGTGAGTGTGTGTGTATAAGTGTGTGTGTGTATAAGTGTGTGTGTATAAGTGTGCGTGTGTATAAGTGTGTGTGTGTGAATGTGCAAGCAAAGGACATTGGGCCTATGGAGCTTCAGGTACAGGTGATTGTGAGAGAGCACAACTTTATTGAGGTGACTGGATAATTTCTCATAACTGAGCAGAAAGCATTATTAACTGCTCAGCCTCTTATCCAGTCAAATCAAACTCTTCAAAATAATATATATATTATTCATCTCAGTTGATATAAAGCTATTCAGGAAGTTGAATTTATAATTTAGCAGTTTCCTCAAAAGAATATGTCCAGACCCAGATGGTTTTCATGGACAATGTTAAACAATACTGACAGACATAACACCACCTCTATACAACTGTTTTGATGAAATAATAAATAGGGAACAATGTCCTTTCATTTTCTAAAACTATAATCCTGACTTTATATTCACATGAGACAATCTCTAAAGAGAAAACTACAAACCAACAGCATTAATAAATTTAAAGACAAAAAGTCCTTAACAAGCCATTATCAAATTAAATTAGTCAAGATATAAAATAACACATTATCAGGAGATGAAGTTTATTACAAGAATGCAAGGCCTACTTAAAAAAACACAGGACATAATTAATAATATTAAAAGGCTAAATAACAACAAACAAGTCATGCCATTTGAAAAAAATGAACATCCATTCATGCATGGTTTAAAAACAAATCTAGGGAAAGAACAAAAACCCTTTAACTTTATAAAGATTTCTAAAGTAATCACAAAATGCCTTGTAGGTAATATTAATTTACATTTGATGATATGAAACTAAATACTATTTCCTTTAAGCTCAGAATCAAGGAAAGAATTTTCAGGCCCCAAACACTTATTCAATAAAATAATTCTGTATTTTGCAGTTAGAAGAAAAAGGGGAGCTAGTGGAAGATAGAGGAGGAAATAAAGAGATAGATAAGGTAGCTAGGAGGGAGGGAAACAGAGACAAATAGTCAGTAATACAACTAAGAATTGGTTACAAAATACACAGAGGTAGATAGAAATTATAAGACTGAATGTTGGTTTTTGCCCCATCCCTCTTTTTATGATGACCATCCTTTATTTCTTTCCACTTCCCACTTCATATTGCCTATACCCTGATCTTCACTAGGAAACTTCCCTTCCTCTCTTAGAACCCCTTTACACGTTCTTGATTTTGGTGTTTACTTCATGTTGTATAATTTAGATCTGAAGATTTGGAGCAAGGAACCACAGATGAGAGAATGCGCAATTTTTGTCTGTCTGGGTCTGGGTTATTTGGCCCAGTATAATCTTTTCTATGTCTGTGCTACCTGCAAATTCTTGATCTCATTTTTCTTCACAGCCAAATAGTATTCCATATATACATGTACCATATTTTAGATATTCATTAAACATTTAGGTTGTTTATGTGCCCTGGCTAATGAGAATAGAGTAGCAATGTACACTGGTGAGCAGGTTTCTCTAGACGATGTGGAATCTTCTGGATATATGCTAAGGACTGGGATAGTTGAGTCATGAGATATTTTCATTTTTAGTTTTATGAGGATTCTCCATATTGATTTCCAGAGTGACAGTACCAGTTCATACTACCACCAACAGTGAAAAGAGGCTTCCATTTTCTCCACAAGCTCACCAGCATTTGGTGTCTTTTACTTTGCTGATCTCAGTCACCCTAAGAGTTTTTGCAAACGTTGATGACCAATTTAAAGGTATTTCTTAACCATTTTTATTTTTCTATTGAGAACTCTCTGTTTAGGTTCCTAGCCCAATTTTTAACTGGATCATTTGAAAGAGTTTCAAGAAATCACTCATTTTATAGTTATCTAAAATTATACACAATACATACATATGTATATATGTACAAACTCTCTCTCTCTCACACACGCACGCACACACACACACACACACACACACACACACCTTAAAGGAAGTTAAGCCATTTGGGCTGAGAGTGCTCCACACAAACCATAGACTAACAACAATCCAATACCAGGCACAAAAAATATCCTTTCAATCGTTGGCAGGAGTGTTCAAAGTGACTGCAAAAGCAGTATAGATTATTGATGTAGATACATAAAGTTATTCTGAACTTTATATACATGCAAAGAATTAAATGAAACACTTTGTGTATAAAAAGATTATATTAGGAACAATTAATATATGTGATTCCAATGCAGATTGCATAATAGTATATTATTCTAATATAGTAACAATAGATATAATATAAAACTATAAAAATAGCAAATTCAATTATTGATTATAATTTTACCAATCAAGACTATAGGTATTATGCAAAAATAGATATACCAGATAAGAGAAAAATATTCAAGAAAGACATTCATTATACACACACATGTGCATACGCACACACACACACACACATACCCTAATGATTTGGGGGCAAAGTTATTATTATAAAATGAAAGAGCGACCATTATTTTATAGCACAGAGAAGGGCAAGTTACACATGGATAAGCTAAAACAGGCAATAAAAGACAGAAAGAGAACTTTGATCTATTTTTCACTCCTTTAACTAAAAATCAAAAATTAAATATAAGACAAAGTATATAGAACTTACAAAATTATATAAAACAAACAACTTTAAGATCTGTGGTTAGGTGAGATTCCTAGAATCTAAACAGAAACATACAAGAATGGGGGAAATCTCATGTGGCTCAACCTTAGAAAGAGAATTATGGGAGCTAAGGAATGCTGAGGGCAGAAACAGTCTTCCCCATGGTTGATTATTGCCCACAATTATTGGTTATTCAATACTATGTGGCCAGTCCTAAGTGTGTGTGTGTGTGTGTGTGTATGTATGTATGTGTGTGTAGTAATAAAGAAAAGGAAGCCACAAATTTGATTGAGCCAAAGAAGAAAAGGGACATTGGAGAGTTTTGGGAAGGTTAGAGGGTGAAGGGTAAAATGATGTAATTTTATTTTGATTTTAAATAAACAAACATACTTTAAAAAGAAAAATGGCTCAGTTGGTCCGTAAAAATTAAATACTTTTAATTTTCTGAAAGGATCCACTAAAAATCTGAAAATTTAAACAACTAATTGTAAGAAAATATTTTCAAGCCACTTATTTAATGAAGCATGAAAGTTCCACCAAATATGAAGCTACTTTACAGCTCAATAAAAGACATTAATTGAAGCAAAAAAAATGTACAACAGAAATGAAGAGATTTCCACACCAAAAGGACAAACAAATACTGATAAAAATACTGTAGGGTAAAAATGCTTGCCAAAGAAACCAACCAATCCCTCAGCACGAAATCTAGCACACTGACCCTAAATCCACAGCCAGGGAAAGAACCACACCCTTGATCTAAGCCAGGGAAAGAAACACTTTATCCTGAATACAGAATCAAAGAATCATACCCTGACTCAGAAACCAGTGCCAAATAAACATACTTTGTCCTTATAATCAGAACCAGTGAAAGAAATATGCCCTGGCTCTAAGATTAGAACCAAAAGGCTAAAAAGAACCAGTAGAAAAATACAGTTTGACCCTGAAATCAGAGCCACTCTATCCCTAACCAGCTGAAACATGAAACCAACCAATCCCTGAGTGGGAAAACCAACCAATCCCTGAGCAGGAAACCAACCAATCCCTGAGCACCCTGGCTCTGAACCCAAAGCCACTGAAGTAACACACCCTGGATCAGAGACCTGAGTCAGGGAAAGAAACACTGTATCCCTGACCCAGAACCAAAGAAACATGTCCTGACTCTGAAAACAGTGCCAAAGAAACACACTTTGTCCCTAGAATCAGCACCAGTGGAAGAAATATTCTCTGACCCTAAGAATAGAACTAAAAGGCTAAAAGGAACCAGTGAAAGAAACACAGTTTTGCCCTGAAATCAGAAAAATCTCTGTCCCTGACCAACTGAAACACGAAACTAACCAATCTTCAAGCAGGAAAACTAATCAATACCTGATTGCAAAAACTTCTCCCTGGGAAAACTCCACCCCTAAGCAGCCCTACATAAGTCCCTCTGCTGGTTCAGTTGCTGGATGTCCTTCACTACCGTGGCAGAGGCAGCCACTCTCCCAGGTTTCTTCTTCGCAAATAAACCTCATTCTCAAAAGAGTCTTAGGTCAAGATCTTCATTTGTGGTGCAGAATAGAAGAACCTGGCTGGGGAGTCCCTTGGGGGACTGAGAATAAAACCCTTACTGAGACGATGCATTGAATGGGGTGGTGGGAACTGAGCAAAGCTGAGCAGAAGAAGTAACAACTTTTTGCCAGAGCCAGAGGGTGATGTGGGATTCTCCTCTGCATGCTGTGAATATGTTTTAATGCCATTGGTTAATATAGAAGCTGCTTTGGCCCATGGCAGGGCAGAATAGAGCAGGTGGGAAAACTAAACTGAATGCAGGGAGAAAGAAGATGGAATCAGGCAGATGCTACATGGTTGCCAAAGGAGAAAGATGCCAGAACCTTAACTGGTAAGTCATAGCCTTGTAGCAATACACTGATTAATAGAAATGAGTTAATTTAAGATATAAGAGCTAGGTAGGAATACTTCTAAGCCATTGGCCAGGCAGTGTTGTGATTAATATAGTTTCTGTGTGATTATTCAGGTCTGGGCAGTTGGGACATGAATGCACAGTCTCTGTTTATGGGAAGAGATTGCTACATGTCTGCAGGGGCTTCCCTTTAGCAGAGTGAAGCAGAAATAATATCTTGGGTGCAGAAGAAGAAGAGGATAGCTCGGCTAGGACCTTTCCCTTAGAAGAACAGAGCAAATCTTAGCTGTAACTGCTCTTTCTAGCAGAGAAGCAACTTTGGTATATCCCCAGGGAGTCCATCCCCCACAGCACCCCAACTTCAGGCAGCCTGACTTTTTGACAAGTCAGCATATCTCTCCTGCCAGAGGTGAACTGCCCTATTGGACTCTACCCATCCCAAGCTGTCCTATTGTGGCTCTAGTTATAGCCTGGCTTCCTGATAAGTCAGGATATGTTTGCACATCCAGAGCTGTAACACTCACACTTGCTTACACATACTAATAGAGTCTGAAACATATTAGCCTTCGATAAAAATGAAAAGCAAAACCTCAAGGAGATGACTCAAGTTTCTTAGAAAAGGTGAAAGAAAACAAACAGTGCCAACACTAAAAGCTACTAAACAGCTTCCATGTTGCTTGTAGAGGAGAAAACTGAAGCCACTACTCTGAATAAAAAAATTAGCTTATTCTTTTAAGATCCATTAATAAAGCTGCATGATTCCTATCCTAGTAATAGCAGATTTCACAAAGTTGTCTTCTGGCCTACACATTGTCATGTACATGCCCACAGACAGGTGTCTCTCACACTCAGATGATAATTATATATTAATTTCTAGATCATAAACTTATTGTGAGCTCCAGTGTGGCACCTGGTTATTTTTTCCCAAAGAAGTGAAAATTTATGGTGACACAAAAGTCTGAATGCTTATAGAAATTATATTCATTATAAGCAAAAACTGGGAAAGTTCAATATTTTTCGGCTGATGACTATTAAAGTAAACTGCCTATATCCATAAAATGCAATATTATTCAGCAATGAACTCAGGAACAAATTAATGATGCATACAACAGCCTAGATGGTTTCGGAGAACTGTATTGGGTGTAAGAAAGCAATGGCAAAATTTCTCTATAATTGCATTTCTACACTTTTCAGAATTTCATAGAGGTGGCAAACAAAAAATTAAGGCATTAAGTCTAGGGAAGAATTGGGAAAAACATAGGTATATTGAAGAACAATGCAAGGAATCATTAGGGAGCTGGAAATTAACATTAACAATGTCAGCAACTTCCTTATACCACTGTACTGTACTCTAATGATTTTCAAAACACCACCAGTGAGGGAATAATAATACATAGTTTACCTGTTTTCACTTTGCATAAGCTACCTCAAAACAAGCAGTTGGAATCTATTTTAAAGTAACTCATGCAAAACAGTAACTGCTTTACTTGTTATTTGAACCCATTTATGCTACCTCTATGAAGAAAGAGTGAATAAAAATGTCTGCAGGTATAAACTGCCCATTGTCTTTTGGGGATGATTAAAATTTCATAGATGTGATTCAAAATCAGTGCCTAGGACATCTAGCCTGTTAGCTTATGAGAATGTCCTAGGTCAGAAGACAGCAAAAGTCTCCAGAAGGCTTTGTGGTGTGTGGCGTCTATCTATCCAGTTGTCTAACTTTGCTTTTGAGGCATAGAAGCTGCCAGAACAATATACACGTGAACTGAAATATGGCACTACCCTAAATTCTGCTTTGGAGAGAGGCATTCGTCATTAGCGTTGCTGCTTCCCTTCGGTATTCACAGCCACCTCCATTTCTGTATCTTCCCCATTTAAAAATTCCTCTTGAATGCTCTCTTATTTCTATTTCCCTTTATCTCTGGTGAGCGAAACAGAAGTTTTACTGATAAAATGTAGAACTGGGGATCAAATGGGAACCTCTCCCAGAAACCACCTTATGCTTCAAAGTTCTTCATCATTTTAGTGAGAAATAATGCTTCCTCTTCCAGTCACTCTTCGATCACATCTGCCTTGACAATCATTAAGTAATGAGTTATGGAAGAAAAAGTCATTGAAGATCCAGTCTTATTCATAGTGAATGTTTAATAGAATGATACAAACAACTGAAAGGCAGAATACGGCGTGAGGTAGTTATAGGAAGTGCTTGCCTGATGATGGATAGGTGAGCAAAGATGCCATAGGTAATGGGGAAGAAAAAGTAGCTCGTGATCATAAACAGGATGAAATTAAGCTGCTCAAGCTATGAAACCACAAGACCTAATCACAGTCAGAAATCTAAAAGACTAACCTAAATGTCATTATCACTATACTTTGTACAAATTTTGGAGTCCTAACCCTCCACTGAGATCATCTGGACAAGAGTAGGCTTCTAAAGTGACTCTCATATTGTAAGCATTGTCTTTCTTCAAATTATCTCTAAGGAAAGCATAAAAGTCAATTTTTAATTTTTAAAAAATGAGAGTGTTTTTATCCAAGAGAATAAGAACTACTCACTATTATTTAAATCACGAAAAAAAACTTTAGAGTTCTTAGACAGTAAAGTTTGGGATTGCTTTAGTTACTTAGAATGATTGTAACACCCTTAAAAGCAAACTGATTTGGAATGATACCCACAACTAACACGCCTATCCTCTTTTTCCTTATAATCTATTAGACACCAACAGAGTCTCATTAGGAAATCATGATGTCATCTTAGCATCAGAAAGAAACTGATGAAAAGTTTTAATAAAAATGAAAATTATTAAGTGAGGACAATTTCTAAAAATACCTATAATGTTAAATAAAGTGTAACAACTACTCACATAATCTGTACACATGATTAAAAGTCATACTAAAATCTCTGTAACAGGCATTTGCAAATAAAGTGATATTAATATTTTTGGTATTATTCATATATAAATATGATGATAAAACTTTTAAATAAATTGATTCAGTTGACAACTATGAGACTATTTCCCCTAAATTCATTTTCATGAGCACAAAGGAAATTCATGCAAATAGAGGTTTCTTTCTAGGACTACACTACCCATCATGCACTAGGGAAGAAGAGCAGCAGCACAATTAAGCAAGGATACAATAATGGTATTTTAGGTAACATCGTATTTTAATCATATACATAGTATAAATTTATAAATTTAAATTTTTATTTATAAATAGAGAACCAATATGATAAAAATATCTATATATTAATAATTAGTAATAATTTCAAATACTCCTTTTGATATTTGATATTTTATATATCTGGATAATTTCAGAACTAGAGGTTTGGCATATATATATATATATTATAGACTCATTAGAGCCTTTGAATAGTTTAAGAACTGATACACAAAAATCGCTGCTATGAAACCACACAAAGCCAAATCTGAATAGTCCAATTTGATATTTAGTAATCAAACAATTTATTAAACATTCATGTTGTAAATATTCTCTTTACATGAGATATTAAGCATATTTCAGTGTTATTTTAAGAATAGCATAACTCATGCCATGTTTAAAATAAATAAATTTACATACTTAATGACACAGAGAAGTTAAAGCATTTGAGAAGAGGAAAGGGACCCAGGTTTATGGTAAAGGAAGCAACTGTGGGTAATTTCAGTTTTTGATAAATATGTTGAGAGTCTTTTATATATATATATATATATAGTTGAAATGTCACAATGAGACTCATTATTTTCATAATTAATGTAACTAAAAATGTTTATAAAAAATGTTTGGGGCTGAAGTGTTTCCTTAGTGGCTAAGAGCACTGACTATTCTCCCAGAGTGCCTGTGTTTGACCTCAGCACACACATTACAGCTCACAAGTATCTGTAGCTCCTGTTCTAAAACATTTAGCAACTTTTTTTTGGCTTCCACGGGCACTGAACACAGGTCGTACACAGGCATACGTGCAGCTGTATACAAAATAAGAAAACAGTTTTTAAAAAAATGCAAAGGATCATCCAAAGTTTAGCTGTCTTATTAATTTTCCTGTAGAAAAGCATTGGGGTTAGCTAGGAGTATTTTTTATTTATATTTTATTTTTTATAATTTATTTAAATATTAAAAAATTTCCACCTCCTCCCCTCCTCCCTTTTTCCTCCCCCTCCCCCCATACCCTCTCCCCCTCCCTTTCCAGTCCAAAGAGCAGTCAGGGTTCCCTGCCCTGTG
>LOJH01002848.1:29187-43076 GCA_001685095.1 Ellobius talpinus
TTATATAGATCAATATATCAAAGATCAGAATGAATACTGAGAGGCATATATCATTGATAGATATGACCATAGGTTATTATATATAATATATATAATATTATATATTATTTATATATATAAATCTAGAGAACCTAAGTTCACTGGTTCATATCCAAAGGCTATTTTTTTCCTAAGGAGCAGGCTATATATCTATTTTTTTAACTTGGGAAACTTTAATTGGTGCATATTTGCTTCCTGTCTCCCATTTCCTCACTTTCACTCTCTGGTCCCATTTTTATCTGATCTTTTGGACTGTAGGCAACACAGACAGGAGGAGAAAAAAAATACAAGATTATTTTTCCCATGCAATCACCACAAGTCTGTTTAGTCTAGTTAAAATATTAGGTTTGGTGGTGAATGATTAAAATTTAATGAAAATAAATAAAATTAAATGATCTTGAATTTGTTAAAAATCTTAATTGTACTACTCACTCTGGGCAGAAGAGCAACAACAACAAAAGCACCAGGAATAACGTATATTGTTCTGTTTTAAAGATGACTACTTGATTATTACTAAATAACATTTTAAGACAAATTACTATTTATCAAGTAATACATGCTAAAAATATTTTGCGACTATGTTCTTCCATAAAAGACCTATTTAAATATTTTTTAAGTATTTTCAAATGCCAAAATGGGTTTAGACTTAAACCAAACTCCACTATTTCTCTACTTAAAATAGAAATTTGGGGTAAAGATCTAAATATGATCTTCATGAAGACAAAATTTTATCTGTGCACATAAACAGAGAAACATTTTATTCTTCTAAACTACAAGTATCATGATGATTCTTAAAGATTTGTCTAAAACCAGATCTTTAAATTTACTTTCACAAATTTTTGTTTATTTTAAATATTTAGTGGTGTGTGGTATTTCTTTTTGAAAAAGTTCTGGATTGTATGTAATGCAATAATACTTAAGAAAAATTAGAAACCAAGAAAAGCCAAAGGAAAACATATAATTATCCTATAAGACTGTCCTGCCATTTATTTAAATAGTAATTACAACTTATTATTTTGTAGGGAAAAATGTGACTCTGGAGTAATTATGAGGATCTTTCTCTTTCCTGGGGAAATAGCATGCTCTCTGTTCTAATCTATATTAATTCAAGATGACTGAAAACATATTGGGTTTAGATAAATGTGTGCATACACTTGACAGTTATCATGAAACATGCATTATGATAAGCATGCATTATGATAAGAGAGTTTTAGAGTTTAAATTATGTAATTAATATAATTCCTTTAGTATATTTTTAACAACTGAAGATTCAGTTGTATTTATTCATACATAGCAGATGGGTTGGGTAAGAAAAAATGAAAAACAGGGATAGAAACTTAAAAAGCTATAGGAAGGATCAGAGAAGTAATATTTCAAATACCCTTTTCCATAAATACCGTATTCTCCTGGCTCTAAAAATATGTTTACAAATGTGTTTCCAAAACCACAATCCCCCATCCTTGAAGTAACTACAGGATTTAGGGATTCCAGGGAAAGCTTGAGGTTTTACACTGACCAATGTTTGTGCATTTCTATATGGAAGAGTGCCTTTGAGAGACTTCAGAATAGGAAGAAAAGCTACCTTCTCCTATTACAATACAAGGAAAACTCCAGCAAGTTAGGAAGGGTACCTGATGATACTCACTGTGACAGCCCCAATATGTTGAAAATACAGAACAGCAAAAGGTATTTGTCAAATTTGTGCAAGTTGAGATGTTCTTACTTCCAAAAGTAACTTCTAAAAGTAACTTGCATTTTTAAGTTCTCAAGGTCATATTTTTTGCTTAAATCAATGACATTTTTATGCCAAAATTTAGCCTGAATCCTCACTGACTAAATATAATTCTGAACAAGTTGAGAAAAATGAGTTCACTTTATGAAATTTATTAATATACCACAGGTTATTCATACTAACAGTACAGTTCCTGCAGTGCAAATATATTCAGGGACTCATACAGATCTCACAGTATAAAATTCAAAACAGCATTTTATAATGGTTTTGTGTTTGCAAGGAGTATAATGTGGCTTTGTATTACATATCACATTTTATCATACATCAGAACATCAGTGGAGATAAATCCTTTCTTTATTGTTTTGAATTAGGGCTATATTTTAAAATATCACACCAGAGATCTGTGTCCTGAGGTAGGAGGAAAGTCTTCATTGCTGAAGACATTATGCACTCAGACACAAGGTTCAGAGGTCCCTGAGCTGTATGCCACCTGGAAGCATCCTCCCTGAGGACTAGCTGTCATGATTGCAGAAGGTGACATTCAAGCTTTCAAAGGTGAGAAGTGACCAACAGTCCTATCTAGTTATGATGCCTATGAACCACAATAGCTTTGAAAACTAATTCTTAAAGCAAATAGAAACTATTTACTACTATCTATCTACCTCAGAATATGCTATATTAAATTTGATCACTGCTCTAAAAGTTGAAAGTAGAAATGAAACAGGGTAGGAGCGAATTGCTTTTTTCTATCTCATGCTGTCCAGGCCTTTCTTCTTTCATGGCCTTCTATTCTTAAAAAATAATATGATGTGTTTGTAATAACAAAACATTTCCATGCATGTGTAAGCCCCCCACACACTTTCTACAAAAAGAATCTAGGTGCTAAATTGAAGCAGATGTCATGGACATAACCATGGTTTTCTTGTCAGAAAGCATTAACATATTTGTCTAATTCTATAGCTACTATTAAGACATGTTTAAACTAAATTTCTGAACTGGTCTTTATTATAAAAGAGACATTTGGGTTCCTCCCTTGCCTTCCCTTCCCTTTCATTCATCTTGTCAAACACAACTTCAAGGGTGTCCCTTACCAAATCTATGTAAGACTCTTCCAACTTATTGAAGAGAAATCAACACATGGGAAACGTGGGACTTTTCACCATTGTAATTTAAGAAAGATTCAATTTGTGGTTTAGAATGAGTTATTTTCCATACTTCCCTTAGATCACTCTCACTATTGTCCTTAATGTGTCACTTGAGGCCTCAGAAGGTTTTCTGTGTGTCCTTTCGCAAAATACAGAGAGTATAGTTAATGCTTCACCGCATACATGGGCATTACAGACTGCATTAACAGGCACACACTGTAGAGATGACGATCTATTTCAGGCTTGCTGCTGAATTGCTTTTCTCTTGGCCTAGCTTCCTTACGGTCAGTGGCACTTAACTATGTGATACTTGGCCTGGGCTTGAACTGTAGTCTGTGACCCAGGAAGAGAGTAAAACTCATTGGCCCACACAAAGATCGGACCTAGAATATGGCCTAATTAGCTTCGTGATTCAACCAACTGAGCTAATTAGCCACAGATGCACAATTATCATGCTGATTTCACTTCAAGAAGAATTACAGTGTAAGTTGACAAATTGCACTGAAATACATTAGAGTAAATGTCAGTGAGATGTATTAAGTTTAGTCATAGAAGTAAAAGTATTCTTTGTCCTTAAGAAACAAAATAGCAGTGTGATTTTCATTCTGGCAACTGCATCCCAATAAAAAACTAATACAGAATAAAAATATTGCACCAGTGGGAATCCTCCTCTTCACGACTACCCTCTGGTCCCACACAATATATGTCAAATGTCCAATGGTGTTAACAAAATTTCCAATGCCTGCTCTTATATGGTTTTATTAAGATGTTTGTGACTGAGTGTCACTGTTTTATTATAAGTTTCTCTTGTTTTCAAATAAGTTCTTTAATCTCTCCCTAAAGGTCTTTGGGGTAGATGTCAGCCATACATGTACCATTCACTAGACTGATGGAAAAAACTTCCCTCACTGAGAAATATCTCGTTTCTTTCTTTAAGATTTATTTATTTATTTATTTAGTTGTCTATTTGTCTATTTATTCAAATGTATTTACCTGTGTCTTGTTCAGTGTATGCACATGTATATGTGTGCATAGAATACATAATTTCTTTAAAAGTAACAGAACATCTAAAGAATAGAGTAAGAATACTTTTCCCACAAAGTGACTAAATGACTATGGATAGTGTTCCGAGAAATATATCTATATATGCTGATAGTTTATAATAAATTAATAAACCAAAACCCAAAATATTAGGTGGTTGTTCATGATGTTTAGACTCTGTGTAGTCCTGGGCTCTGAAGTGCATAGTTAAGGGGAGAAAAGATGTGTGTTATAGACTCAACATTTATTTTATTCATGCTTTGTTCTCTGAATATAATACAATTTAAGTTTGTTAAAATATTTTGAGCTTAACATATACATTTCTTTTTAAGACAAAATTTCATGCATTCATCCTGACCTCAAATTCTCTAGGTAGCTAGGAGTAGCTTTGAACACCTGATATCCTTGTCTCTGCCTCTCAAGTACTTGAATCACAAGTGTGCCCAAGTACCCACAACTTACAAATGAATATTTTCCCACCATTTCTTAACCAAAATGAAATAATAAAACAAAAGTTTTAATTTTAAAAATTAAGCTTATTTTCTCACATAGACTTTTTAATTCACCCATTTTTCTTAACTACATAAATTATTACATGGGGCTTCACAGAACAAAAACTTTATACTCATATTTAGAGTAACAATTTTATTTCCCTGGTTGACTCTATTCCAGTCAATTTTATCTTACATTCCTTCAAACATAGTTAATCACCTTGAAAACTTGGCTTATCTCATAGCTCTGTTTAAATTTGGTTTGTGTGGAGTGCTCAGTGATGGGGTCAACAATTCATTTTTTTTTCCTTTTAGTACAGTATAATCTATTAGTATATTCTTGGTTTTTATATTTTTATCTAATATTTTTAGTATGCTTTACTCTTTTCTTGAAAGCATGTATGTTAAGAAGTCATCAGAATTATCACACAACTTCAGTATTGTAGTTTTTTCTGCATGACTTGTGGTTGTCTGTGTTAGTCTCCTGTGATGCTCTCCTTCCCTCCCTTTACCCCCAGATTCCTGGCACCACTTCTCTTTCATGCTGATGTCCTCATCTCGCGTCTACAACTTTCTCTTCATTATCATAAACAAAGAAGCCTTTCTTTTTCTTCAAGCAGGCAATATCCACAGTGATTATTATGTTTTGACTATCATTGTACTTACTGGAAAAAGGATAAATAAATTGGTTCACAACAATGAGCTCTCTGTACGGTTTAAAAATTTCCCCTCAAGGTTTGTCAGGTCTTTTAGAACCAAGGATGGTTAAGCACTTTTCTGAATCATAGGAAAGGCCCAACACAATTTCTCTCTAGGCAAGTGCAACTCACAAAAGCAAGCTTTATCTACCCTTTCAAAAGATGAAAGTGCTATGTTACCCAGAGAAACTTCCTCGAGATTTACAAGCCTGAAACCCCAGAGTTTCTCTGAAGTGGAAGGTGTAAACGAGGGGTTCAAAGTGCCCGAATTACTTCATTAAGTGTGATTCACACAACATTTTACCTGCATCTCAGTTACTCTTTTTTGACTGACAACTTAGAGGCAATTTGACTATAGCAACATAACCATAAATATCCTTTTGGTAAACAGACTCCTCCTAGGGGATGACACCTGAATGAAGCCGAGCAATGGACAAGCAGAAACCATATAAATATTTCTACATGTCCAAAGAGAAAACCTTACTAAAAACAAACCACTTGGATTGATTATTTGATTATTTACCTGCCAATTTATTGATAAAGACAAAACAGATGTTAGAATAACAGGGTAGGGGGAATTGGCCTGGACATAGATGATGCAACTTAGGTGATCTTGCTACATAAAAGAATCCTGTATTGAATTGCTTAGTCAAACTATATAAAATATGGTAGCAAGTAATGCTTAAGGCTCTTTGACTAATCTCATTATACAAACAATTCAGAAATAGAACACCATTTTCCATGTTTACACGGTACTTGCAAGCTGAGCCTTGTACTACCAATGAGAATAAATGAAAATTACCCCTTTATGGAAAAGACTTCTCATATTGTGATCATGACATGTCGACTGTATGACTTCTATACAGTAATGAATGCATTCTTACTGATATGCATTCTAGGGGTTAAAACGTTAAATGTACAAAATGTATTTTACCAGGCATGAAGTTTACATAGGCATCAATTTCATGAAGATAACAAACTTACTACTTATTGAATTCGGAGATTCTATTTGAAAAAAATATACAAGTTTAAAAGTCAGAAGCAGCCTTTGACACTGAGCTTAAAAATACATCCCCTTAGTTTGAATTTGGCCATCTCCTAGCCGTTAACTTATTGTCAGTACTGTACATAGTACATTAATTCAATATTTGCTAGATTGTATTAATAACACTACTAGGGCACTGTTAAGGGGTGGCATCCATTATGTGCCATCTTCCTCTATTTGATGTGCTCACTGCTTTCAGTCTTGATTAAATGGGTCACTAATCATTATCAGCTATGTCAAATGTACCAGCTATTTCTCATAGATGACTGAAAACATGTGCCTGTTTCAGTGAATTCTGTTGCCATTACTGGGTAACAACTCCCAGCATGCTCTGAATGAATTCATGTTATCATGTACTGCTATCATTAAATAGGCAGAACCTTACTGTTGTTGTTTTTGTAATAAATGCCTTTAACTGAGAGATAAGAATTACATTATCACATTAGAGGTAACTATTTTGTTCATAGAACTAAACCAGCAATCATGAGACTAAACATATGGGGTTAGTTATAAGATTAAAATCTAGATCTGGAATGTTCATGTAAATTCAGTGCCTCAGGTATACTCTCCGTTACCCTCTAATAGCCATTCTCTTATGCTAAGAGCTTATCTCCTGCTTCACACCTGCATTGCTGGGAATGTTTTTCCATGTTTCTTCCTGGCTGCAGGATGCGTGCAGACTTTATTTCCATCTGCAAACAGCCACCTATATATTGTGTACTACTTTTAGGCAAATTCATTTTCGATGCTGCTTTTACAATATAGTAACCTTGCTTAAAAGTCACTCTTGGATCCCTATTTCAGACCCCACAAACAAATCTTTTCAAGGCAGATTTTCCCAGTATTTCCATGTTAACATTCCCTTCAGCACCATCAGGGAAACTGCTCAGTAAACTTCCTACTGTGTCATTAAATTCCGTACCCGTTGGAGGTATACCGTCTCATTTATGCTAGTTTCCTCATATAAAACCCTTTCCACTTTTACTCCTGTTTCTCCTACAAAGCTTCATACAAGCCGAGTGAGTACATGGCCACGTGTTCATTACGGTATGATGACCGATCTCTGTCAGTTTCCAGTGACACTTCCTAGTTAATGTTTTTTCTTTTTATTATTCAATACTCTTTCATTTGTTTTAGACATATTCCCATTTCTATAGAAAAGCAGTTAAAATAAAGCACTGTGCTAATGCCTTTAGCAACTTCCACTATTACAAGACAAGCCTACAATACTCCGGAAGTTGTTGATAGATTGGAGTGCATTGCCATAAGCAATAAACATTTAGAGCACTGTGGTCATCCCTACATTGAATCTATAAGACTTTCCTGCATGATTTTTCAGCATAGAAATGGTTGCTAAAATATAATAAAGAAAATTTGCCTGGAAAGAAAATATGCTTGAAATGATACAATATAAGGTAAAATTGTTAACTCTCTGTCCATACTGTGTTATACTGCTTGAGAGCAATGAGAAGATATGAAAATATTTAATGTCTGTATTCTCAAAGTATACACTTATCCTTTATGCATAATGAAACTAATTTATTTCTATAATAGAAAATTATCACAAAATATTTTTTTAATGTAGAAACTACCCCCACAAAGCACACTGCATTTACAGTTTATGCTATTTTCTTAAAAACTCAGCGCAATTGCATTGGTAAATACAAGGGAACCCACTGAGAGCTTTATGTTTAACAACTGTTTATTAAAGCTTTATCTTTGGGTTGCTGATGACATCACAATTATTTTCATTTTTAAAAAGCCAAATA
Source organism: Ellobius talpinus (assembly GCA_001685095.1). Lineage (NCBI taxonomy): Eukaryota > Metazoa > Chordata > Mammalia > Rodentia > Cricetidae > Ellobius > Ellobius talpinus. The sequence goes on from LOJH01002848.1 coordinate 37,148, forward strand.
AACTAGACGTTAAATGTTTACTGGCTCTGTGATCACTAACAACGGCACACACCTCAACGACGATCAGCTTCTGTTTGCCACACTAATGGGTAGTGAATAACTATTCTACCTCTTTGGAAAATACTTGATTTATTATTTTTGTCCTGTATATTTATTTAAATGCAAATTTTCTCAATTCTAGGAAAGGGATTTCGTTGGAAGTATTGTATAACTTTTATAGACTTTTAAAGAATTGAAGTTGGAAAACTATTTTGCTCTATTATGTTAGTATTACTTTGAAAACACAGAAGTGACTTATGAATTATCCCATACAACAAAACAGCAGCAAAGACACACAGAAGACCTTATCCTGGATGAGTTTTCCATTTACTTAGACCTCATTGCATATTTTCATGGATTCACACTCGGTCCTGTCTTGCTCAAGAGCCTAATCCTGCCCACACAAACAAGTTTTCATACATATATTTTCTTGGAAGAATGGGACATAGTGAATACGAGTATTAATATGCTCAATGGAAGCAACATTGATAATATTTAATAATGTTAACATTAATATTTTTCTTTAGCTATAGTTTTTGGAAAGATATGCAGCTAATGAGGTTCTTCCACACGCAGGAATGGGTCCTTGTGTGAAAGGCCATGGAGAGGTCAAAGTCATAGAAGTTCTGGGGAAGCCAGTAGGGTGTGTTTTCCAGAGGTGTGTATTAACAGTGAGCATAGAGGATAGCTGTGATAACCAATTTATTTCTTGAGTATGCAGTTTCGAATTGGAGGATTACTCGTGCCTATCTCTTTTTCTCACTTCAAATTGAATAAGGCACTTGCCGAAACAACATCAGAAAAGGAAATCATCTACTCGTGGGCTTCAGAGTTCTCGTTTATCTTTTGAAAGACTTTGTTGCACAGGAAAAGCTCAAAATCCAAAAATAAATCAAGAATAAACTCATCAATACAAAATACACCCTCTTTTTCTGCAGATTACTCTAAGTTAAATTTCATCCACTCTTAAGTTTCTAAACTAATTTTCATGTTTATTTTACTATTAAAGAGAGGATGGATATACAAGTTTCTGCTTCATCTATACGAAGGAAATCCTGAGCAATTAAGAATGTGGTCCCTCCTGCTGTTTTTTCCCTAAATTTGGTAGCTCAGTTGCCTTTGAATGGAAGTTCCCATCTAGTAAAGTGAGGACAGCACTCCAGTCATGCTCTATGTAAACCTAATGTACAGGTGCCAAAATCTCAAACCGCTGGCTTAGTAATGAGCCTGTTATTTTATATAGTATTATATAATACTAATGTATATATACTATATATAGTATTTTATATAGTATTATAGTTTTATACCATACACAATTACATTCACAAAGTCAATTTTATGAGTTCTCTCTCCTATTTGTCTCAAATAAAGCAGGGCAATGTTTAGTGTTTCTTAGGAATTCAGGTGCCATTAACCGGTGTCAAAGCAGAAAACATGTGCACCTGAGAAAAAGATTAGAGCCAGTTTTGCTGCCACAGGATGTGTTTAAAATGCCCTTTCATTCTGAAAAATGAAATACTATGCTTTGCTTGTACTGCTAACACCATCTATTTCTCAATATATTTTTCCAATTAAAGCATATATGTTAGGTGGCAAAATGTAGCACTATCAACAAAAAATTAAAAATATTTTTGGAATATGACATTTTATTTTCTTTATAGCTACCAAATACAAAGCTAAATTTAAGGCATTGATGGAATACATTTTGTGTCCTCAAGTACTGTGGTTTGGTGCCACCTGGCCAGATGAATTTCTATTATATTTAAGCCCTCAGACTTTTCTATATTCCATGATTCAAGACCATGCTCTTTACAAAGTATGTTTTTAAAACATAAAACAAGAGCAATTCATATGAGTAAAAGTACTTGAAGTCTGTAATTGTTAGAGAAGGACACTGGCACTTTGGTTGGAAAGCATTATAAGAACTAATATGTATTAAAGGTAAGGATATAAACATCCCTCTAGATCTCTGATATGAATTACAGGAAATAGAATTCACATTGTGAGAAGGTTTACTTTTCTGTCAACCATAATATTGTCAATAAATTTTAAAGTAGTAGAGGTGACAAACGGTTCTGAGAAAGCGCTCTCTTAGTGTGTTTATTTCTAGCAGTTGGGCACACTAGAGTACTAGAAGATAGAGCCATGAGATTCAGGAATTTAGATGAAGGGTAGGGGACGGAAAAGGGAAGAGAAAGACAGAGACCATATATAAATATAAGGATTTAAAAGAGAAAGATCAAAAGGAGGAATAAAAGCAGGAGATAGACTGGTGTAAGAGAGAAACACTGCCATGAAGAAGGAAAACTCTGCCAAAGGCAGTCCTTAAGTTTGGAAATTTTCATTTTGTTTTAAGTATGTGTTACAGCAAAATAAATGAGGTTGGAAATGCAGCAAGGCTACTTGTAAGACCAGGGTTTAATTTCGGGTTCTTTTCTCCTATTTTCTAGGGTAGAAGGATATTTTTTTCTTCCCCCCCTTAAAAGAGGAGTCTTTGATCCTTAAGACTTAATGAGTCTGGTCAATATGCAGTAAATTGAACATGCATGTGGTATGTCTTTATTTTGTTAAAGCAAGTGTTAAACTCTGCACCATTTGTGTGGTCTAAATAAAAACTGTTGGAACTGAACCTTGTGTTACTGAGGTATTTGAAGACAGGAAATTAAGTGCCTATCCAGGATGCCAAAATCGTTTCTTGGCAGAAATACACTCCTCTTATTTTAGATAAAATTAAGTGCAGTAATATAAGAAGTTATTCCTTCCAACAGACATTAATCAATATCTGGTCTGAGAATCTTTTCCTCTCTAGTTTTGACTTTAAACACTCCTAATCTATTACTGATACATCTGTTCAGTTCATTAGTATGAATTCACAAATATCTAAAAAATATAAAAGCACAATTTTCATAATAAATGTACTACGAAAGCAATCTATAGCTCCTAACTCTTCTTTTGTAAACAACAATTTATAATTATGTCCTTTCCAAATGGCTATTAAAAGAAAGTTTGGAGCAATTTACTAATTATGAAAGGTAAACATTCCGCTAAGCAATGCATACATACAAATGGATATAAACATGAACACTGAAGATATGTAAATACAAATATATATTGATACAAGGGAAATGATATTAACAGATGGAACAATATTAATTTATCCAAGTTTGAAGTCTATACTTCTCTACAAATGATGCTAACAGAACTGAAAGAATCAGTTTATCCATCAACTATTTACCTGTAAAAAGTATAAATACATTGCTTATTTTGTTCATAAATTTTTCTTTGGAAATAAATATGTGACAGATGAGAAGCAGACTATAAAAACATGAAACAGCATCTCCACAATGTTATTAAAATAGATATAATTGCTACTATTTGAGCACATTTTACATGATAACACAATTTTTCAGTTCAACTCCAATGCATACATGTTATTCAGAATAAAATTATCAGTTTAGCTTTAGTAATAATTATTGGTTCAATACTAATGTATCTTTTTATATGTACCTATATATGTATTTCAAGGAGACAGAATTGAACTTTCATAAACATTCTGGGCATGTCTAGGTATGTAGAAATGAATTTTAATTTAAACGAAGTCAGTGTTTTTCAATTGAATCTTCTGGCACTAGGACACACATTCAAAGGTCTTTGAAATGTTATTACACAGAGTCATCAGGTACAACAACACCCAGCTGAGAAAATAAACAAACAAACCAACAAAATACCTTAAGTATTATATTAGATAGGCAGGGATTTCACATATTTACCAAATGCTTTATGAGTCCAAAAGCAGGAATTCTGTTGCAGAAAAAGAAGTCATGGGAAGACGAGTACTCAAAGATATGCCACCTTGGTTACAAGTGTAGGGTGTGCTATTAAGACCTGGGAAGTGGACATGAGAAAGGAAAGTGAGATGATGTCTGTACAGAGCATTGTGACCTGAAACAATGGATGAGTAGGATATCTACTTGCTTATAAGAGAAATGGTCAACTATTTGCAAAGAAAACTTTTACTTTCCTGATGCAACTAGTTATAAAAATACTCTTAAACTGTTTCCATTTCTTTCTTCAAAGACTCCTTATTTTATACAGTTTTCTTTTTATTTACTTGCATTTTTGTTTCTTTTGAGATTGCAATGTAATTAAATTTCCCCCTTTACTTTCCTCCCTCCAAATAGGCCCCCAATCACTCTCCAAATTCATGAGTTCTTTTTGCATTAATTGTTATTATGTGTATTTATATATTTGCATATATTGAGTATAACCTGTTGAGTTCTTATGGCATTGCTTTTATGTACATTTTCAAGGATAATTTTAGGTACTGGTCAAACAGTTGTGCTGAAAGACTCATTTTAAGTCTATGATGTCAGAAGCATTTATTTTCTAATATTTTACCAAAATGACAGCCATATACATACATATTTATATGCATATATGAATGTAGCTCATGAAATTCTGAACTGCAAAATTATGTGAGTAATTTAATTTAAAAGGTGACTTATTTTTATATACTAATCAGAGATGCATCTGTTAAAAATACCATAGAAACCTTTTAAACAGGGACACACTACTTTTAACTATATTTTGCATCAGGAAACTCATGAAAAATTCCAGTCTTGAATGATAGAATTCATCATGATCTCAAATATTCATTTAGACAATTGTAGTTTTCCATTCTGTCCTTCAATGGTGCCCTGTCCTCCTGGAATTATTTTATGTTTAAAAAATCATGACAAGAATAGATTTTTAGATTTAAAAATCTACTATTTTTGACGTTCTTTTTAAAAATACCTTTTAGTAATTGTTTGGTTGGAAGCATCACCCCAGCCCCCTGGCACCCCTATGTGCAAGGAGTCTGGGATGTTTGGCTGGAAGCATCACTCAGCCCCTGGCGTCCCTGTGTCCAGGAGTCTGGAATGTTTGGGTGGAACTTTCCATTCCAGGCCACCTCTTCTGGGAGTTGCCTCAGTCCAGACTCCATCTCCGAGAAAGCTCAACAAATGGTGACCCCCTCCCCAGAGAGGGTCAAGACCACTTTCCACAGGCTATTTAACCTGCCCCCCCAGAGAATGAACAAGTAGTCTTTCTGGTTCTTATTCCCCCCTCTGCATTGTTTTCTGGTCTTCCTTCCCAACTCCTCTCTGGGGACTGGAAGGCCACCCAGGAGTGCTGACATCCATTAAACCTGGACTTTTTCTAATTAGGTTTGATTTGAATTATTGTGTCAGCGGACAGGCTTATCGGGCCACAAAAACTACATCTGGAGGTCCCAACTAGGGGGCTGATTTTTCCACTGGCCCAGGGTTACATGTTGGAAAACACCCTCCCTTTCACCCGTTCTCCGCCAGGCTATGATGGGCTTCCTCTGGGTGTGTCCCTATTCTCGAGAACCCTACGATTAGGGCCCATGGTCTATATATTTGTGGGGGAGTCTGTTGAAGTCACTGGCTTGTGCCAGACACCTGACCTGACTAAAAGGGACGAGGTAGACCTTGCCCTCCTGGGCCTCCTTCGGACAGGAGACATCTTTCCAAGGAATTCCCACACCCCTCTGATTTTGACTCAAGAGTCTTATTACAGTGGACGCATTGTGGTAAACTTTGAGTCCTGAGTCTAAACATTGACTTGTAATATGGGTACTTGCAATTCAAAGAAAAATCCTCTAATGCCTTCGGGCTGCTTTTTACAAAAAAAACCAAACTTTTAAATTGGGGCTATCTGACACCTGACACCGTACATCCTTCAACGCCTAACATAAAACAAAAAGCCCCCATATGCTCATGCTTCTTCACCCCTCCCTACTTTTCTTGCTGTTTGTACTCTACAAGGATCCATTACATTGTCCTTCCACTCTAAAACTGTATAGGTGCTCTGTCCTTATATTTCT
>LOJH01002849.1:19262-41077 GCA_001685095.1 Ellobius talpinus
TCTCTCTCTCTCTCTCTCTCTCTCTCTCTCTCTCATACACACACAATAAATAAATAAATAAGTAAATAGTGGTATGTGGTGTCACATGCCTTTAATCCTAGCACTCAGGAGGCAGAGGCAGGTAGATCTCTGAGTTCGAGGCCAGCCTGGTATACACATTAAGTCCCAGGACAGTCAGGGCTACACAGAGAGACCTTATCTCAATCCCTGCCCCACCCCACCCCCCCAAAAAAAAGAAAAAAGGAAAGAAAGGAACAGATTTAAAGTTGCCTGGTATCAACTCTGAGAGGAGAGCATCACCTATTTCGTCCACCAGGACCTCAGACAATCTGGCAGCCCATTTGCTGAGGGAATCTGTTTAATGAGGGCTGAGAAGAAGGACGTTTTGTACATCGCGATCAGGTCGCTTCCTTTCCACTCAGGGAATCTCAATTTATGGGTGCGTGTGTGTTTAACAAGTCTCTCAGTTAGATTCTAAGACAGAGGTAACTGAGGAGAACTGAGTAGGAGCCCTCTGAGGGAAAGTGTTTCTTCTTAGGCCTCTCCATCTACCACATCTAAAATGGCCGACCCTAGCAGAGCATGGTAGTGCTCAATTCCAGCACTGAGGGGCAAAGGCAGATGGATTTCTGTGCATGAGATCAGCGTGGTCTACGTCGTGTGTTCCAGGACAGTCAGGGCTATGTAGACAGACTCTGTCTCATTCCAGCACATGCTACCACCTCAGTACACATCCGCCCTGTTTAATGATGGTTTGTAATTTTTCTATTCCTAAAAAAATCAAAATTTACATCAAGCATAGCAAATAAGTTTACTAGAAAAAAACAAACCATGGCAGGCATCACAGAGAACTCTTCTACAAAGAAACCAATCCAAACGTCTTTGAGCAAGAACAGCAGCACAGGACAAACTTTACTACACTGGCTCTAGGGGCCAACTGTGACTGCTGACACTACAGCTATCCAGGGGCCACCATGGAACCTGAACTACAAGGGACAGAGGACAAGGCTGCCCAGGGAGAAAAGAGGCTTAGCCAATTGCCTCGCCATCTGTCGTTCCCCTTACGAATGACCAGACATTGCTGGGGGTTCTGTTCATCCATCTTGATGAAAAGAAAGCTCTTCTCAGGTGTTCTTTTTTCCAAAAATGCGTAACAATTTCAGCAAATTTTGCCCTTTTCTCAATTCTGTGAAGAGCTCTATTTCACTCCGTCCTCTGCCATCCTCCCATTCCATCTCCCCGACCCTCATCACTTTGAAACAGGCTCTGAGCTGCCCTGACTTGTCTTGAACTTACTCTGAAGCCCAGGTAGATCTTAGACTTGTGATGGTGATCCTACCTTAGCCTCCTGGGCAGCTGGGATGACAAGCATTGTTTTCTGTGCACACCGTATTTAAGCGTGGTCTTTTGTCAACTAATGGATGTTAAATACTGTATCAAAAGCCAACAAATGTTGAGGCCAGCCTGGGCTACTTTGTGAGTTTCAAAGAAGAAAAGGAGAAAGAGAGTCATGTTGAGAGGGGTGGGGGAGAGAGGGAGGGAGAGGTGGGTAAGGAGTGAAAGAGAGGGAGAGAGAGACAGAGAGAGACAGAGAGAGGGAGTAAGAGGGGGGAGAAAGGGAGAAGGAGAGGGGAGAGAGAGAGGGAGGGAATGAACCAGGGCTGTTATACAGAGAAACTGTCTTAAAAAAAGAAAGAAAGAGAAAAGAAAAAAGAAAAACTGGTGTCAACGGAAGGCTTGATTTAGCTGTCCTTTCCACCTCCCTCTAGAAAGGAGAAGGTAGATGGCAGTGAGGGAGGGGTGGCTATTATCCCAGCTCCTCAGGATGTGAGATGGGAAAATTCCAAATTCAAGGCCAGCCTGGGCTACGTAGCAAGTTTAAGACCAACCAGGATAACTCGATGAAAACTACTTTGAATATAAAATGAAGAATGAGCTGGGGGGGGTGGTACCAGCGAATGGTAGAGTACCTGCCTAGCTGGTGCAAAGCTCTGGGCTCCAATCCAGCACACACACACTCACCAGCACGGCTACTCCCACACAAGAGAAAGGGCCGTCAAGACCTGAGCTCATCCTCTCTTCTCTCCTTCACCTGGACTCAGTCGCCTCATACTGTGAGTTTCAAGTTATAAACTACTTCTAGTGAGTCCCAGCCAGCACTCTCAAAAATTAAAATAGGATAAATCTTATCAGAGGTCAATAATAGAAATCACAGTTCTGTAACGGCCCAGTAAGTTTACTGTGTGAGTTCTAGGTGGGGTCAGTCTAGTTTTCACTACGCCAGTCATGGAAAAAGCATTTGGAAGCTTCCACAAAACCAATAAGAAACTACTCTCTCCCTCATCCAATCAGAAATTAAATTTCTAAGCAATAGGCCAGATAGTACAGACCTGAAATCTAGGTATTTAGAAGGTAGAGACAAGAGGATCATGAGTTTGAGGCCAGTATGGACTTCACAACAAATTCTAGGCCAGCCTGGATGTCATAATGAGGTCGTCTTAAAAAAAAAAAAAGAAGGCTGGGTGGTGGTGGTCCCAATAAACAAAACAAAAACCAATAAACAAACAAAAACAAAAGAAGGTGGGGCTGTGGTGGTGTATGCCTTGAATCCCAGTAGGTAGAGGCAGGTGCACCTCTGAGTATGAGGCCAGCCTGGTTTACAGAATAAGTTCCAGGACAGCCAGGTCTACACAGAGAAACCCTGTCTCAACAACAAAACAAAATAAAAATGACAACAACAACAAAAGAAAATATTAAATTCCCTAATCAAGTATTTAAAGAATAACTTAGACCAGATGTATTCTTCAATAGTGACCTAAGCCAGCTACAAATCTCCAGACATCTGTCTTGAGTTGCCCAGACCCGCGGGAGTGCTGACAGTGTGCCACAGTAAACACTGCCCCACCGGCTATGCCATAGCTAAACAGCCAGCTTCCACCACAGACCTCACGCCTCTGCGCTTCCTTTCTTCGGGCCATACTTCTCTTCTCCTATGAAAGCTTCCTCTGCCGCCTCCGGTACTCACATCCTACAAGCACAGCCTCCGGCATTCCCTCGACCTCCTCTCCTCACCGCCCTGTGGAAGGAGTGCCTTCCACAAGCCAGTTGGTACAAACAAGAGCGACAGAGGCCGTGCTTCCAAGTAGCCTTCCTGGGGGACAGGCAAGCAGGACGGGATCTGGACGGAACCATCAGGGAGTGGTTGTGTGGGTCTCGCAGCAGGCATGGCTGTTATCCTGAAGAAGACTGGCAGCTGCCAGAGCAGGCTGCTGTTTGAAACCGGGGAGTCATAGGAGTGATTCCAAGGGGAATGGGTTTGCAGTGTCACAAAAATAAGGGGAGTTGGGAAGTTCAGACAGTGAGGAAATGGTGGTTTCCCCTGTGCCCAGAGGGAGCCAACTGCAAACATACTCTAGGGCTATGGCATGATATTTGCCCGCGCGGAGACTAAAGTGGAAGAGCTAGGAAGACTAGGGCTGCAGATCAGCGGGCCCAGTGCTGAGTGCTGAGATTAAAAACACATGCCACCACCACCCGGCTTAGGCAAGTCTTGACCTCATAAAGATTCACCGACCTTTGCCTCCAGAGTGCTGGGATTAAAGGTTGATGACACCATGCCCACTTCATGCCCTTCTTTTTAACAGACTTTACTTAAACCCCTTGAGAGGAAGAAATATGTCTGATTCTTTTTTCAGGTTTTTTTTTGTACAATTTCATTACATTTGTTTTTTATGTATATGTATATATATAATTATATATATAAAATTCTTTTCTCCTGGCATGAGTATTATATATACAGATAATGTAATTTGATCAGATTCTTCCCCACTCATCTGACTCTTGACTGCTGTTGACAGCTAACAGTACCTTGGCATTCAATAAACATTGTTATGGAGTGATGTCATATTTGAAAACGAAGATATTGAAATTAGAGTTATTTTTTGGGAAAAGTTAAATCATGACATCAGCTCTTTCACTGTCTTACACAACCACTGGCATATGGTAATACTGGCCTATAAAAAAGGAGGTATAAAATGTGACCTTTCTTTTAATCTCTGTGATTATGATTGTTAGTTAATTCTACAACTGTTGTTGGCCTGATGTTGGGGTGTTTTCAACAACACAGAGCATCTAAAGCATGGGCTATCATGTGATACATGCCTATAATTCCAGCACTGGGAGGCAGGAGCTGTAGTCTGAGGCTAGCCTGGGCTAGATTATGAGACCCTGCCTTAAAACAAGCAAACATGGCTTATTCTAAGTGCTCATTCATTCATTGCCAATTTTCTATTAAAGAAGGAATACTGACACTCACGTCTATTTTTCTGGTACTGGGAACTGAATTTAGGGCCTTGTACAGATTGGGCAAGTACTGGGTCACTGGGCTCCACCCCCAGACCTCTTTTTATTTTTTATATTAAAACAGGGTCTCATTAAGTTGTCTTGGCTAGCCTTGAACTTGTGATCTTCCTGCCTCAGCCTCCTTAGTGGCTGAGATTACAGGCCTGAGACATCAGATAGGGCCGAGCTACCCTTTGAGAAACTTATGTCCTAGCTGAATGGTGGTGGCACACACCTTTAATCCCAGCACTCAGGAGGCAGAGGCAGGTGGACCTCTGTGAGTTCGAGGCCAGCCTGGTCTACAGAGCGAGTTCCAGAACTGACTCCATAGCTACTGGGAAGCCCTATCTCGAAAAACCAAAATAAATAAATAAGTAGATAAATAAATACATAAATACATAAAAAAGGAAAAGAAACTTATGTCCTTAAATCTGCTGGAAAACACTAAATAATGTCAACATGTTATAAAAAAAATGTGAGATCTTGGGCTGGAGAGATGGTGTAGCAGTTAAGAGCATTGACTGGGTTCAATTCACAGCAACCTCATGACAACTCATGTGTAATTCCAGTTCCAGGGGATCTGACACCCTCACACAAACAAACATGCAGGCAAAACACCATTGCACATAAAAATAAATAAATCTTTGCTGGATGGGGGTGACACATGCCTTTAATACCAGCACTCAGGAGGTAAGAGGCAGGTGGATCTCTGAGCTCCAGGCCAGCCTGGCTCTACAAAGTGAATTCCAGGACAACCTGTCCTTAAAGAACAACAACAAAGTGAGATCCCCACAACAGAGCAAATGTAGTACATAAACTATATTATTCTTATACAGGTATCCTATACAAATTTGCTAAAAGTATCAACTCCTTAAAATAAAAAAGCATGAATTATGTCTTAATAACAATAACAAAATACAGGCTTTCAAGTAGAAGTGCTTGAAATTCCTGTACTTAGGATACCAAGGTCAAATCCCACCAGTCATGATTGTACATGCCTATAATCTAAGCATTCAAAGAAGCAGAATGCTCACTAGAAGTTTGGCCCAGCCTGAGCTATATAGTGAAGTGGTGTCCAGGCCTGCTAAGAATTATATACTGAAAACCTGTCTCATAATAAAAGGGTTGGGAGTGACAGCTCAGTGGGCAAAGGTGCTTGTCACCAGCCTAGGACTTATGTGGTCAAAGGAGAGAACCAAATCTCTCCAGTATTCCTCTAACCTACACACACACACACACACACACACACACACACATACACAGCACCATGACATACATGTATGCATATGACACACATGCACAAAATAAGTAAATAAACATAGATTTGGTTTTATTTTAAAGAAGTTGAAGCCTAAATATAAATAAGCAACAAACTTTATTTCCTTTTGTGGGGGAGGGAGGTTGAACAGTCTGACTAAACAGGAGTACAGAAATCAACAATTAGAGCACACAGTAGACATTCATGTGGCTCTCTTAGTAAGAAAACTTACATGCCAGTTTGTGGTGGTTACCTTTAATCCCAGCACTTGGGAGGCAGAGACAGACAGATCCTTTGTGAGTTTGAGACCAGTCTGGTCTACAAAGAGAGTTCCAGGACAGTCAGAGCAGTTAGAGAAACCCTGTCCCAAAAAGCAAAAAGAGAGAGAACTTTCTAAATATTGTCAAATTCTGTGTCTTTCTCTGTGTGCATGTGTGTGTGTGTGGGAGAGAGAGAGAGAGAAATATAGAGGGGGTCTCATGTAGCCCAGACTGCCTTTGCAGCTAAGCATGGCCTCGATGCTCTTTTTCCCACTCCTGTGTGCTGTAGTTTCAGGTGTGCGGGGACCAAACCCCGGGCTTCATGCATGCTAGTCAAGCATTCTGCCAAGTGAGCTACATCTCTAGGCCCTCTCTTTGATATTTTTTTACTTCATTCTATATGCTGACAATGGAGCCCAGAGCTGCGCAACTGCTAGGCAAGTAAGTATTCAACCACTAATCTAAGCTCCAGCCCTAGTATACTTTCTAATTTTTCTTTCATTCTGAAGACACATAAAACCACTTTTTTTTTCAAGACAGAAGAGTCTCACTATGCAGCCCTTTCTGTCTTGAACTTCCTGTGTAGATCAGGCTAGTTTTCCAGCTTGCAAACGACAAGCATTAGCACTGTAGAGCATTCACACTGAGAACTGCACATGGCCGAACACCGCAGCATCAGAACAACCACACTGAGAACTGCACTTGGCCGGACACCGCAGCATCAGAACAACCCACACTGAGAACTGCACTTGGCCGGACACCGCAGCATCGTAACAAAAGAATCACCAGCGGGACAGAGCTGGATCCTGTAAAAAGGAGTAATTAAAAATAGAAGCTTCGCTCCCATGCATTCAGTCAGCCCAGTTCTGCTAGCCAATGGCTTTAATGTAATGTGGGCAGTTAGCATTCCCTGGGCTCTAAGCCTAACCTGTCACATAGTCCTCTGCTTGTCTGGTCACAACAGTCCAGAAAACCAAGCAGGCAAGTATGTTTATATCCATTTTTTATTTATGCAGGCGGTAGTAAAAAAAACACAGGCAAGGGCTGGCAAGATGGCTCAGAGGGTAAAGGCCCTTGCTGCAAAGCCCAGAGACCTGCATTCCATTCCCAGAACCAACTCCACAAGGATTAAAGCCGTGCGCTGCCACCACCCGGCTTACTCAGAGTTTCTTAACACACTGTGTTCATCCTGAAATGGGATTCCTGTGTTGCGCAATAAATGAGGTAACAGCAGCAGAATGGATGTCCCCATCAAGCCGCCCACTCTTCAGGCCGCGCGGCCATCGAGACATGCTCTGTCAGGGCAGTTCTTTAAGTTTATGCAGCTCCAAAATTAGACCTTCTAAGCAGCGGCTCGAGTTTGAGTCAGATACAAACCATTTCTAACATATTGTGCCCTATCCTTCCCCTTCAGCCTGTTGCAGAAGCTCCTGCTGGCATGCAGCCATGATTGGGACTCAAGCCCTTTGTCATTGCTGCATGCTATAGTTGTCCCTCAAACAATGCCTACAAAATAAGACTTGTCTTTAAGGGAAATGATTTTTTTGTTTTTTTGAAGGAAGAACCTTGGAATAAGAAACAGTAAGCAACTGTACTTTGTCTAATTTTCAAAAAGCTAAATATGAAACAAATATAAGTAAGGTTTGGGGCTGGGGAGATGGTTTAGTAGTTAAGAACACTTGCTTTCAATTCCCAGCACCCACCTGGGGTGGCTCTCAACTGCCTGTAACCTCAGTTCCAGGGAATCTGATGCCTCAGGTCTCCATGGGCATTCAAATTCAAATGCATATACTCCACACACACACACACACACACACACACACACACACACACACAAAATTTTAAATTTTATATATATATAATTTAAAAAGTAATACAAGCAAATATTTAAGTGAGGTTTATCTCCAAATAGATTTTTAAATATTTATTTATCCAAATAGATAAGACACTAGCGAACCGCCTTTGATCCCAGCACTCAGGAGAGGCGGGGCAGGTGGATCTCCGAGTTGGAGGTCTACCTGATCTAGGCCAGCCAGAGCTACATAGTGAGACCCTGTCTCTAAAACAAAACAAAACAACAAACAAACAGAAATCCTAAGGTCTTCTAACTAACCAATACATTCTTTCAATTAACCAACAGTCAGAAACGAAAGCAATGACAACCAAATGAGCTTCCAATCTTGGTTATTGAAACTGGGTAGACAGACCCAAGCAGTGCTTTGTTGTTTTATTCCTCTGCATGTGTGCACTGTATGTGTGGTAAAAGAATATGTGAACCTACCTGTGCATGTGTGTATGGAAGCCTGTTTCTTCTTGTGTGTGCACGAGTATGTGCTATGTGCATGTGTGTGCGGGGTATGGAGGCTCGAGGTCAGTGCCAGGCATCTTCCTCCTCTGCACTGCACTTTCTCACTGAATCTGGAGCTTGTCACTTCTGCCAGAGTCTGGGACCTACGGGCTTTCACCCCTTCAGAGTTGGGCTTCCTGGCTCATACTACCCTCCCCAGCTTTCCTACCGGGCGTCTAAACTCAGGTTCCAATGCTTGTGTTTGCCCACTGAGCCATCTCCTGGCCCAGCCTGCAAGTTTTTTTTTTCCTAAGTTTCACAGTAAAAATTGTCCCAACTCCAATTACTCTTGTCCCTCCCTGCTTTTGAGACAGCATGGCCTAGAACTTGTGTTTAATGCATGCTGAAATGTCAGGTGGGCACCACCACACCCAACCCTCCCCCCACACCCCACTGCTGGAGACCAGACCCCAGAGCTCATACTTACCAGCAAGTGCTACATGCCTACTAAGATGCTACATGTTACATGCCACTGGGTACATGCCCAGCCCTTCCAAAGATCTGCTCCTAACTGCTGCCCAGTTTATGGTGGCAATCTACTCAAAGCACTTTCCTTACTCCAGCACATTTCTGTCCTCTCAATAGAAGCTATTGGCATATAATCAGCTCCCAGTTGTAGCAACTAAAATGTCAACCAGTACTGCCCAGTGTTGTCCAGTAAACAAACCAACCACTAGTCTCAAGCTCTCTCTATGGTTTCTTTACCACGAAGGACCCTGGTTAAACCCTGGTTAAACCCTAGAATAAACACCCCTCTGATGGTACTCACAGGCTAACACTTCTGAAAGGCTACGTGTCCTTGTCCGGCATGAGTAAAATTTAATTTTAATTATTTTGAGACAAGGTCTTATTATAAAGCCCTAGCTGACCTCAAACTGAAATTATCTCCCGAGCAGGTGCCCAGACTTTGGATCTAACTGTAAAGCTCTCTATATGGATCTTCCACACGGCTAAGTAAGACTTTGGTAGACGAGACAGCACAGCGGTTTCACAGGTCTACCAGGGTACAGGCTCAAGCCGGAGGGTTTCCGTCTGTCCAGTGCCTGCTCTTCACTAGAGATGACCTGTGACCCACAAAACGCAAACTACCATCAGTGAGTTAAAGCTCACGGTTAGGCAGCAGCAGCCTAAACTCTCTTCTGACAGATGCCCTTTTTAGCCTCTTTAGGGTCTTGACACTAGTCACCTCTCCCAGCGCTTCCGTGTCTACACGAGCAGACGTTCACCATGGCTTACAGGAGATTTATCTAAATTCATCACTATACTTCTTGGTTTTGTTTTTTGAGACAGGGTCTGAGATATAACTGGCTAGCCTGCAATTTGCTAGATAGACCAGGTTGGCCTTGAACTCAGAGATCTGCCCACTGAGTGCTGGGAATAAAGGTGCGCACCGCCTTATCTGCACATTTTTGTGTTGTTTTCTTCGAGACAGGGTTTTTTTGTGTGTGCATGTGTGTAGCCTTAGCCGTCCTGGAACTCACGCTGGCCTCAAACTCTGCCAGCTTCTGCCTCCTGATGCTGGGTAAAGGTATGCACCACCACCACCCAGCAAATTTCTGTTTTTGAAGTGAAGTCTTACTATGTTGCCTAGTCTGGATTTGAGTTTTATTTGCCTCTGTCTTCTAAATTGCTGGGATCACATGTATGGGCCACAATCCCCGGCTTCCACCACAGGAATTTGGGGACTGAACCAGGGCCTCACGCATGTGAAGCAAGCACTCTCGCTCCCATCCTCAGGCCTCTAGCACTGGGGACAGTAAACCAAATCAACCAAGTCAAACTATAAAATTATTAAAAACATTTTCAACCACCTCTAACTTAAAAGTGATGCTATATTGAAAAAAAGAAAATTATTAAAATTTAACATTTGTTTACGAGTGTCGTATACCAACAGGCTTCACATAATTAAACGCTTTTACAGAATGAATGACAGGAATACTAGCACTTCCCAAGTATGAGCCAACTTTCTGATTTTTGTTTCACTCTGTTCAAAAAATACACTTGAAGAGACTGTTTTCTAAGATGGGGCGGGTGGTCTCACTGTATATTTCAGATTGGCTTCAAATTCAAAATCCTCCTGCCTCAGCCTTCTAAGCACTGGGCACCCACTGCCCAGTGGAAGTAAGAAAAATAATACACACACATACACACCCTTTTCCTTAGTATATTCAAATTATTTAATTTTGTCTTAGAATAGACATTTCAGTTTACCAAATGAAACAATTCTTTTCTTGAAAAGCCTGCTCTTTGGTTTATATTTTAGTATAAACCCAAAGTGCTGAGCATTTGAAAGCTTCAAGATGTGGTTTGCCTTGAAACAGGAGAAACCAGATACTGTTTATAACTTGCATGAACAAGGGATTCAAAAAGTGATCAGTTTTTGGAGCTCAGTTTCACAGTCATCAGAAGCCAGGTTCCAGCCATGGTTGGTGTCCTGCTGATAGGCCCAAATTCCCTCTCATCACAACCCTCATAGCTCCACACACATTAATCTTATTATTGTGGAGCAAGGTCCCCACCATCAGCTCTTGATAGTATGTTTGAAAAAAGCCCTTCTTTCAAAAAAATAATAATATATATTTCCCCAGTAATGGAAAAACAATATATTCAGTCCCCAGTAAATTGCTTTCTAATTGCCTTTTTACAGAGCAAGAGCATGGGTACAGGAAGTGAGATAAATATGACATCTAAATCACTATTTACACGTGGCAGACCAACCATCACTGATCAAAGGCAGCTCTATATACATTTGGAATTTCTGCTCTCCTGGCTGTCCAGATCCCCAGCTATTTCAGCACTGAGCAACATTAAAACCAGCACTTCAGGCTGCTCCAAGGCGACTTTTGCTCTTCACTTCCAGATGGAGCAATTGGCTCAGCTGGGCAAGTGACAACGTATTCCAAAGCAAAGCTTTCTGACTAAACTACAGAATGTATGTCTATTTCTTATGTGGAAATCTGAAATGTTACTTCCATAACTGAATGTCGTGGGAAGTCTTAAAATTATTTCATTGTATAACCAAATTTCTATAAATTTTTCCTTGTACATTGTAGAAACTTCAGTTACACTTGTAAACGAGTTGACAGACTTGAAAGGCAAAAAGTATTTTCATTCTCATTTTTTTTTCTGGATACAGAGGCTATGTAGCTCAGGTTGGCCTTGAACTCTCGATCTTTCCGTCTCAGCCTCTCAAGTGCCACTGGGACTACACGTATGCATCACTACACCAATATGATTTAGACATTTAATAAGACCAAAGAGGAAATAAAATAAAAAATTATGTTATATCAAACATGCTAGGCCACTCTAGAAGCCTCAAGTACATTTTAACATTCAAATACTGGCGCTGTAATTCACCAGCAGTAACCCACTGTCCATTTTGTCATTATTACCAGTCTTCCAAATGAATTGAATTCATGACTCGACAAGTTTTATAAGGAATCAATAGGAAGAAAGTCCATTAATATGCATCCCCCTGCTGGGCATGGTGGCACACACCTTTAATCCCAACACTCAGAGGCAGAGGCAGGGGATCTCTGAGTTGGAGGCCAGCTTGGTCTACAGAGTGAGTTCCAGGAAAACTCTGCTCGAAAAACTAAAAACACCCGGGGATCCTTTCTGTCTCAACAGTTATCCAACTTTGTTTTGTGAGCTGTATCTAAAGTTCATACATTAGTACCTCGGAAAAGCACTCATCTACGTTTAGTGTAATCATGACCAATTTTTTTAAAATTAAAAATGAGGCCACTGGAAAAAAATGCAATGAGTTTGAATTTCCCTATGCCAATTCTCTAGGCCAAACCTTTAAAGACCTTTAGCAGGGAAGATGGTTAAGATACATATCCCCAACTACCCCCAAACATGGCTGTGCAGACACCGGCACTCAGCGGGCTTTAAGATAATTCAACACTTAGAATCCAGCCAGCTGCCCCCAAATTGAAAGAAATGTCTTACAACAGGATCCTAACTTAATTTTAAGGTGCAAAAAAGGACTAGATTTTTATTGAGACGGTAACCATCATAGCCTAGGCCGGCCTCAAACTCGCAGCAATCCTCCTGCTCTAACCCTTCCAAGTTTTGGAATTTCAAGCCCAAGTTACTACGCCTTGCTGGGGAGACTTCTAATACAAGTGGAAAACAATGTTCAGATCAATTAAAACTGTTCCGCATTTAAAACATCCCAAGTCATCTTTCTACCCCTGCCACGCATTCAGTTGTTATGGGTCACTAAGTCAGACCCTAAAATTCACAGAAAGGCTTTCCAGCTCAATTCATAAGCCAATCAAGGTCCTGGGCTGGCTCTTCATGGGGACCTACCATACCTATGTGCAGCTCTTACTGTGAAACGGGAACTCTCAAATGCTTGCTCATGGCTTTTTTTGTAGGAAAGAGGCAAGTTTTCCCATGGCCAAACAAGAAACAGTGCTGCTGCTGAGCTCAATTTTGCAATCTACTCCAAACTTTGAATCTCAAATCAACACTGAGACGCATACCAAAATCACTCAACACTTTACATCTCAGCTCTTCTGTTTTCTTTTTAGAGACAGGGTTTCACTAGGGAGCTCTGGCTGTCCTGGAACTCACTATGTAGAGCAGGCTGGCCTCAAACTCACAGAGATCCATCTGCCTTTACCTCCTGGGTGCTGGGATGAAAGGCATGTGCTACCACTGCCTGGCTTTTTTTTTTTTTTTATCCCATTTTAAACCTTGGTTTTCCCATGGATAATTCTGGTATGTCACTTTTTCAAAAAGCAGAAATAGCTGAGGATATAGGTCATTGGTAGAGCATTTGCCTACTTCAGTGCAAGACCCTGGTTCAAGCTCCAGTAGCACAAAAGAAACAGTGGAATACACAAAGGAACTAATCACAACTTAAAACTTCCAAACATTTTTTCAAGATAAAACTATAAAATAAGGCATTGCAAGTTTTTATAAAAATCACTCAAAACCATTGTTATAATGTATTATGCCTTTCTACAGTATACTTGTAAATTGCTTTTCTGGTGGATAGACTTTATCTTAATTCCTAAATTCTATGTATATTTATTTGGTCATACATAACAATACTTTTAACTAGCCTGGCAAAAATAAGCTACTTAAATCCTTACCAGCCAATGGAAGCTGTGCCATGAGTTACTAAAGAGCAGATTTAATATATAAACACAAAGGTTAGCCATCTTTTTCCTAGGTCGGGAATGTAAACAGAAGTTCACCACAGTTGTCTGTGTAGAGTTATTTATTAATTGTTCCACAATAGTACTAAAGTTCAAAACAAACCAAAGTACCACAATTAGTCTGAACCAAAAGAATGACAAAGAAAAACGGATTTCCAAAGATCCCCTTTGCCCTCTGGATCAACTGCCTACTAAGACTGTGCTGATGTTTCTATTTCCCTTGCTCCTTCCAAACTTGTTCCTTTTCCTCTAGACTTTAAGAACTGTCCCTTAATACTCAACCCCTACCCATTCTTCCCTTACTCTCTAAAAACACAGGGGAAAAAACCTCACAAATCTCCCTGGGAGTATAAGGTCTAAATCAACTTTCCCTTATTTATTTATACTTCCCAAGAACGACCCATTTCAAAATATACATATAAAAGTATTTTCATGTCTTATCTCACACAGTTCACTTCAGCCCAGCTAGTCACACTTGGGCTTTGAGTATAATCTTACTCCTGATCCATACATAAAAAGGCATGGGCTGGTTGTGCTTGCCTGCGTATCTGCTAGTACCCACCCAGAATCTGCTTTTGAACAGCTAAAGAACTTCCAGGATTGGCTAATAATTATATTGCTACCATTTCTGTTGGTAGAGACTGTCAAAGCCCAAGCACCCGCAAGGTGAAGAAAGGTGCAAGGAACTCCAAGTTCTACACACGTGTTCTTTGACTGGCACAGCAAACAACTTCAAGGCTTTATATAACCTCAGTGTTTCCCACAGACGGTGAGGAAATGAGCTGCAGATGAAGAAATTTAGAACTGGATACATTTCAGGCATTAATCTTTTATTTGTACAATAAAATTTCAGAATGTAGGCATCTTCTAAGGAATTCTTAATAGGTGTCCACACGTAAGACATATGTGCTTGCTGACTGACTTGCAAATTATCACATGTAGATGTATTTAATAGGTGTCCACACGTAAGACGTAAGATACGTGCTTGTTGACTGACTTGCAAATTATCACATGTAGATGTATTTAATAGGTGTCCACATGTAAGACGTAAGATACGTGCTTATTGACTGACTTGCAAATTATCACATGTAGTTGTATTTAATAGGTGTCCACATGTAAGACGTAAGATACGTGCTTGTTGACTGACTTGCAAATTATCACATGTAGTTGTATTTAATAGGTGTCCACATGTAAGACGTAAGATATGTGCTTGTTGACTGACTTGCAAATTATCACATGTAGTTGTATTTCCACCAATGTGCAGTCAGGAGGCACTGAGTCTCCTGTGCCCAATCTGTGAACCCCGAACTCTTAGACAGTATTTCACTGCATAAGCTAGAAAGTTAGTAATTTAGAATCCTTCCAGGCCAGCCTAGTCTACGGAGTTCCAGGCCAGCCAGGGCTACACAGAGAAACCCTGTCTCAAAAGACAAAACAAAACAAAAATTAGAACCTACGCCAGCCAGTCACACTTAAATATATTTCGGAAAACAAAAAGCAAAGCAGAATTTTAAAAGTGTATGATCTCATAAAGGCAATGCCTTGATTAAAACTAAGTAGTCTCAAATTCTCTATTTTTTTTAAATCAAGGGTAACAGAATCCCAAGGCGCTATCTTTAATGCTGTGCATTCCACGTAATAAATTAAGGAGATAAAAAAATAACATAATTCCCCTAAAAATCCATCAGGAACTCTAGCATCTCAGAGGGCACAAGCAGATAATCAACTGCCCAGACCGACCCCGCGGACAGCAGCTCCAGCAGCTAGGGACCCATCTCGGCAGAGTCCTGCCCTGTGTCCTGAGAACTAGACCCTGACCCCGCGGACAGCAGCTCTAGCAGCTAGGGACCCATCTCGGCAGAGTCCTACCCTGTGTCCTGAGAACTAGACCCTGACCCCGCGGACAGCAGCTCTAGCAGCTAGGGACCCATCTCGGCAGAGTCCTGCCCTGTGTCCCGAGAACTAGCACGAGTCGGTCTGTGTCTGCCAAGACCGTGAAGATCACGAAACTCAGAAAACGACAGCCTTTAGGATGTTTTACTCTAAAAATAGTTTGTAGTTAAGATTTCTTTTTCCCCTTCTCTCTTCAGGGAAGTTCTGTTCAACAAGAACCTATGATGAGTTTAGAGGCTAAGGTTTATACATGAGGTTAGCAACTCAAATAGTCACCCAGTCAGGCTTAAACGTAACTAAACCTAATTATAAAATGCTGATTATCAGGGCTGAAAACAATATTAAAGTGGACAAGAACATCTGTCTAATAAGTTAGTGCAATACATGAAATCTGAGGTAGATGTTTGTATGTTTGCAATACTTAAAAATTTAAGCTCATTCCCTTCTCATAAAATTACCTCAAATTACCGATCAGTAACTGCTGAAAAGCAGTCCCCATTGTACATGTACTTCAACAGAAACTCACTGCACTGCTCACTACCTCACACTTAATGCCTCTTTTCTTTTCCAGACAGGGTCTCATGTAGCCCAGGCTGGCCTCAGATCTCATTAGGTAGCCAGAGATGACCCTTAACTTCTTATCTGTCTGCCTCCACCTCCCCAGTGCTTATCAGGTAGAGCTGGCTAACTCGGTTTGAAGGATAGAACCCAGGGGCCTTGTGCATGCTGGGAAGAACTCTATCATCTGAACTACCCATATTCCCAGCCATACATGGTCTAATGCCTTAAAAACAAAGCCGTTGTTTAAAACGATAATATCTGTATATATTCCATAAAAGAAAAACAGGCAGGTAAGCGGGTTTTAAAATTCTTATCTGTTTGAGCTAAAATAAGCACTTCAGGGAATCAAGTAACTGGAGTCATCTTAGCTTGAGTGAAACTTCCTTCTGCTTAGTATTTGACTCCAAGAAACCAAGTGTAGGAGTAACTATGACAAAAACAAACTATCCTGCCTTCTAATTGCAAAGACCCATACTTACCTTTACTATGATATGATACTTATGTATCATTACACACACACACACAGCCTCAGAGCATTCTACTACCCTTCAGTATGTTCACTCCTAGTCCGTCAATATCCAGGCCACTAAATCTACAGCAGTTTTCTTAACACCTCAAAAGATGTGCAACTTTTTCTTTTAGACAAGGTCCCATTGTGCCCCTGGCTGGTCTGAAAGTTTGTAGACCAGTCTGGTTGTGAACTCAGAGATTCACCTGCCTCTGCCTCCCCAGTGCTGGGATTAAGGGCGTGGTCACCATATTCAGCTTCTTTTATCATTTAAAGTTAGTATTTACTTCAAATACCTTTACTGCATCTTCTATATTACAATTTCACCTTTTCCTTCTAATACCTACGCTCTCAATTTCTTAACATGTTAGCTGCAATTTAGCTTTTTTTCTTACTAAAAATGCTCAAGACCATTTTAATCCATCATTCTATAGTTTTATTATAACCTTTTGAGGCAAAAGGATATATAACACCTTGAGCCAAAATACTGCGTTACGATTTTAAATAAAGCCTCAATAAATATCTCCCTAAGATAATATTTAGGATGGTTAAACTAGTATCAATATAGTATTAATTTACATATTAGATTTCTATTCCTTATATTATTGTGCACCTCAAACAAAAGAGTCAATGCATTTTCATATAAACCTAAAAAGACAAAGTATAATAAAAATACAATAAAAATGCAAGCTCCTAACTTACAATTTATACCATTAATGTGACTAGTTTATGAAATGTAATGCACAGAAAACTGAAAAATATGACTAAGTGATATCTCCTTTCTTCAATTTTGTGATTAACAGGACTTTTATTGGTAGTAAACTAGAGCAAACAATCAGAATAATACATATGTAGTATTCAGTACACGCAATAAAAGTTAAAGAAATTCAAAACCTGTATAAAACAAAAGCGAGCGAGCGAGCGAGAGAGCGAGAGAGAGAGAGAAATCACACAGCTTAAGAGATACAGGGGTAAAGGTCCTCTCCATCCTTTGATCACATTTGTCTCTGTACCCAATAGAACTTACTGCACTTAATAAGACATACACACATTTTAGTACTGAGTGTATTAAAAGAATTAAACACATTTTCTAAGAATCTTTCAATGACAAGTTGGTACCCTTTAGCTAACTAAAGCCAAAGGAAGGTGGGAAAAGGGAATTAACTAGTATTTTGTAACCATTTTTAATAATTTCTTATTTTCAAAACACTGCTTTTATAACAGAAGTGTTTTACACTTGCACAATATTAATTACTTTATTATACATGGAAGCCTGTGGTAGGCTGATTACACAATAAGACTGCAAACAACCAGTGGTACTTTTCTGACGTCAGAAGAGTTCATTTGACTGAAACATCACCAAAAGTACATAAAAAACTCATTAGCATAAACATCAAAGTACATTAAAAAATATAACCAGGAAAAAAATACAATTGCTAAAAAGTGGTTTAGAGCAGAGCCACTGCCTATCAGTAGCTTCAAATGGCAATTAGCGTTCATAGCAAGTTTGATGACTTTACAAGATCCCTGTACAATACTGACTAATACACCCCTTCAAAATGTACATTAAAGGCTGCAATTTCACAGAGTTCTGATGTCACTAGTAAATATATACTCTTATCTGTTACACAAGCTATGCTACCAGGTGGAATTACAACCCTTTAATATCTATAGCTTGTACATGGAAATCTATATTGGGCTTGTTTTTTTTAAAAAAAAGGTGAATAAACTAAATACTATTATTTAGTATTTGGATGCCATAAGACATATAAAATGCGTAATCAATCATCTACTAGATGACAAACCACTCTAAAATTGAAACCATCACGACAGGGAGAAGGAACAAGAAGGCCTAGAACTTTAAGAGGAAGTTAAGTACCAAAAAACCAGAAGTGAAGGTGGTACGTAATAGCACAAGTGAGAGAATGCTTTTAGGCCATGTATAATGAATAATGCATACCCCTAATTTCAATGTATTACGCGAATCCAACTTACTTTCTAATACTGAAACCAACCAACCACTTGGATTTTAACACTGTACTAGACATTAACAGAATCACTTAATGGAATTACAGCCTTGTTATAGTTGGATAAGGAGGGTGCTTCCCCCGCCTCTTTCTTTTATTAAAGCTATCATTCCAGGCTTTGATCAAAGATCCAAGAATATTTGCTCTACCAAGCTGGAATGAATGTGGGTTTGGAAGTTTGGAATACATTTAAAAGCTGCAACAAAATATAGGTAGCCAACAATCTCAGAATTTTGGATCAGCCCAGACAGAGATAGCATTTGAAATGTTTTCGATCCCTTACTTAAATGATGAAATGTATATTCTGTCAGCCCAGAAGGAGCAATCTGAAATGTTTAAGATCCCTTAAACAGTGAAATGTGTATCATACTATTTGTAAATTGGATATTCCATTACAGTGATAACGTACAGAATTCCCATGCGTTATTACACTTTCCTGAGAGTAAAGCAATTAGAATAACCTTAATCCTAGCAACAAAGTTTTTTTTTCTTTTTTCTTTTCTTTTTTTTTCCTGTAGTTTTTTTTGTTGTTGTTTGTTTTTTTTTTTGCATTTAAAACTTTTGGGCTATTCCCTGACAATCTATACATGTAAATTTGATTGCTAAACATTGTCACTTTGAATGTCAAACTATTTTTAATCTATTCTGATTAAAAATCATAATACAAACAGCTAAAACCACACTAACAAAATAAACTAAATATGAAAAGTTGCATTGAAAGGGCATTACATTATTCTTAATAGGATCGTGTAGAAACATTCCAATGGCAGTGTTCTCAAAATAAAACAAAATTACATTAGAAGACTCCCAGCCTGGTCACTCTTGAGACCTTACCTGTAACTCTGGCTGGTGGGTGTCTTTACTCTTGTACTACATGGCTCACTTACATCAGACATCATATTTGTATACCCTGAGAAATCTGACACTGAAGTCCTTACTCTATGGTCCACTTCTCCATTAGAGTTAGTGATAAAGGTCATTGGCACCCTGCTGCCCGACTTAAACTGAGAACCAAATGCTTGTGCAAAGTTCTCAATCTGGTATGTTGTTCTAGGCTCTATGTCTTTCTGAGGATCAATCTGGCTAGCTAACTCCTGAGATGGAATCTGAAAGCTTGTTGAGGACTCTAAATTTTTCTGTTGTTCCTTCTGGCTAGTCAATTTCTGAGATGTGGACTGGAAGGCTGATGATGTCTCTAAGTTCTTCTGAGAATCTATCAGATCATCCAGCTCCTGGGAAGGTGTCAACTGCTGATGTGTAGCATCCAAAGCCGATAAATAAAGACCTGGTTGAGATCCAAACAACATCCCAAAAGGAGGCTTTGGCAATGAAGATGGCAACACTGAGGTAACAGACTGGCCAAAACCACACTCCAGAGGAGGCGTAGTGTATATCTGTTTTTCTGGAAA
Organism: Ellobius talpinus; assembly: GCA_001685095.1. Classification (NCBI taxonomy): domain Eukaryota; kingdom Metazoa; phylum Chordata; class Mammalia; order Rodentia; family Cricetidae; genus Ellobius; species Ellobius talpinus. The sequence goes on from LOJH01002849.1 coordinate 39,041, forward strand.
CAATGTGTGGTTGTGGAGAGGTGAAGACAAACTGACAAATTGGAAACCGTGTCCAAGAGTAAAACTTGCGTTAGTGGATTTTTCGAAAGCCTGTTGGAGGTATTTGGAGTATTCTTGTAACATGCTTGTTTTATCACTTGAAGGTGTTTGGGTGCCTGGGCTCAGATTTTCTTCTTGAACCAATTCTGGGTGTTCTGAGGTGTGTAAATCCACTCGTGGTTCTGTCAAACTGAAGGGATCCTCCTTCTGCGTTTCTGATTTGCTGGAATACTGATCCAAAATACTTTGTAAAACCTCATCAGGAATTCCAGACTTGTCATGACAAGACTTAATTTCAGCATTTAGAGCTGAGGAGTCAATAAGTGACAATGGGGCCTCATTGTCCAAAACACTGACACCTGCAGACTGAATGACTGACTGCTGGGAGACCATGTGTCCTACGTTTATAGAAAAGGCACTGTTGCTGCTGGCAGTTGGTAAGTATCTTCTCTTCTTTGAAAACTGCATGGCATCATCATAATTACTACTTATCTGACCTTGTTTGCCACTTGTACTTTGGAGAAGACCAATGGTCTCCACACTATTATTCGATACTATGCCAAGTGAGCCACTTGGTTTACCAGACAAGGATTTCTGTCCAACTACATCTGGTAGTGGAGACACAAAATTAAGGTAGCTTTTATCTGTATTCTTTCTGCTTCCTTTCTTAAAGATCAATTTTGGCACCCTTTTCTGTAGTTCATCTATTCCCGTGCCAATTATGCCTCCACTGGTAGACACAGTAGGCATTTCTACTGAGTAACTCTGCATGTTTATATTGTTTGACATTTGTGAGTCATTTGTTTTGCCAGTCTTGTGTTCCTTATTTTCAATAGCTATGCTTTTTGACTTCGATTTTCTCCTTGAAGAACTTGTATTTCCCTGAGACAGCACAGCCAGACTACCCATATTACTATGGTTGGATGACCCAGGTTCTGCACTAGCGGCCCCTTTTGCTATGGCTTCACCACACGTGCGCCTGTGCTTCAGCAATCTGTCAGTCCTTGAAAAATACTGTTGGCAAGTGTCACACTTATATGGCTTTTCTCCACTATGTGTCCTCTTGTGTCTCTCCATATGGTACTTCTGAATAAACTTCATGCTGCACTGATCACATCCAAAGGGTTTCTCTCTACTGTGAATTTTCTCATGTCTCTGCAGTAGGTATTTTTGAATGAAACCCATACTACACTGGCTGCACTGGAAAGGCCTTTCTCCCGTGTGAATGAGGACGTGTCTCCGCAGGTGATAGGAGCTCCGGAAAGCAGCACTACAGTGATCACAGATATGAGGTTTCTGACTTGGGGAGAGGACGGCACCTTCTCCATCTCCAACCAACGGTTTGGAAGATGCACTTGGCTTCCTCTTGGCTTTGATTCCCTGAGATTCTGGCTTTGGCCTCTTTGCCTTTTTGACGTTAGTGTCCTGCTTTGGCTCCTCGGTGCCATGGTCATCAGTCCTGCTACCGCTGCTCAATAATACATCACGGTGGTGCTGGGCTGGTTGCTGCTGGACATGCTGGTGGAGAATACTGAGGTCTTGGATGACGCCGTGGCTCCCCCCTTCCCCGCCTCCTAGGCCCGGTGATCTCTCTTCGGTCCCAGCAAACAGCCCCCCATAGTGGTGATGGTGGTGGTGGTGGTGGGACTGCTGCTCCTCGGGATCCGCGGGTTTCTCCTGTTTGATGCTCACCAAGGACTGCAAGAATCCCCAGGAGGTCCTCTGCGAAGGGAAGGCCGCGGCTGACGCCGCAGGCTCCTTCTTGAAAGTCATGTCCGGGGCTGGCGGAGGGGGGGGCTCTGCGGCCGGGGCTGCGGAGGTAGAGGAGGATAACACGCACTGCGGGGGAGGGGCGGCCGTCCCCGCCGGCCGGGTGAAGCTGGTGACCGGAGGGAGCCGGTGGTTGAACATAACCATACCCTGGGGAAAGGTGTGCTCCATCTCTGCTCTCCTGCTGCTGCCGCCGCCGCCGCCGCCGGAGCTGCCGCCGGAGCCGCT
>LOJH01002850.1:28046-43831 GCA_001685095.1 Ellobius talpinus
TATTCTTATCTGTGTTAGCCACATGGCTCAGTACCTTTTTCAGTGGTGTAGTCATATCTTGCTTCTGTGTCTGGACAGGACTGCAGAGGGAGCTTCCCTCTTCCCAGAATTCTCCTGTTCTCATTGACTCACCTCTACTTCCTGTCTGGTTGTCCCACTTTTACTTCCTGCCCAATTGTCCCGCACCATAAGACTTCAGTGTTGTGTCTTTTTACTGAAACAATAAAAATAGTTATATTCTGAGTCACAAGCTTCACAGTTAAGAAAAAATGTGCCTAAAAAGAATATCCAACTTGTTCAGGGTGGTTTGTTTGCTTTAGAGGGCTTTTTCTTATTTTATTTTCCCTTGTAAATGTAAACAACACTAACTAATTCATCTCATCTGAAAGTTTGGCAAGTTTCTTTTCTGGACCTTTTATACAGTTGATGGATTTCAATAGGCGGAAGACAGCTGAGGGGGTGGGGCAGATTTGTCATCCTCATCTTCAGAAGGGGATTTCTAAGCAGATGTCTACATCTTCTGAAGAAAAGAAAGTATGTATATATATGACTTGTATCTGAGCATCTATTTCTTAACTGTCAGTTTATGAACTAAATAGTACATTGGAAACACATTAACAGATACAAGAGAATTGCAAACAAGATCTATACTAGAGCTTAGGATTGTAGGTTACTGAAGCTAGCAGTTTCTATTTATATTTCATTTCGTATCGAATTATAAGCAGGCAGTAGAAATGGCCACACTGTCACTGATAACTCCCTCTAACAATTGACCTGCACTGCTTTTAAATGGCTTTTGAGTTATTTTAAAGCTAGGATATTCAATTTTGCTTATGTAAGAACATTAGAGATGTCTTGCTTTTGAATAAAAATACGATTTTAGAATTATAACAAAGTATAATCATACTGAATCCATAGTAAATAATTACAAACAATACATGGGTAGATTTTATTTCCAAAGAATATAGTGAGCAGGTGTGCCACTGTGCCATGGAGAAGAAGCTTGGCAACATGAGCTACCAACCATAAGTTATGCTGACAGAGTATATAAGACCTTTGTATAAGAGCTTACCATTGTGTTCTTCCAAACATCCAAAGAGGAACATTAAGGGACCACTGCTCACAGCAATCTAGATAAAGACAAACGATCAAAATTAAGGTGCAAATTTAAATACTGAGGAGGCTTGATGGCTAAATGTTCTGTGGTGTTTGAATCCTAGAATAGAAAAAGGGAGTTAGTAGGAAACTTAGTTAAATCTAAGTATGTCATTGTTGCTTAATACGTTGACATTAGAGAGACTGGGTAAAGTGTATATGAGAATACACCTATCTTTGAAACTTTCTATATGTCTAAACTTAATTCCAAGATGAAAAAATTTTTTTAAGCGGGCTATTGTATACATCCTTGCATTATAGGAATTTTTGTCTTAAAGGCATAGAGGATTTGCATGCACACATATACCAAGGCAGGGTTTTTCTGCGAAGCTCTGGCTGTCCTGCAACTAGCTTTGTAGACCAGGCTGGCCTCAAACACACAGAGATATGCTTGCTTCTGCCTCCCAAGAGCTGGGATTATCGCACTATTACCTGGTGAGGATTTGCATTTAAACACATTTCCCAGGCCTCCATTTGTATTTCGGTAATCACTGATTCGAGAGGAGAAAAGGCAAATTTAAAGAAATCATTCTATGCCATCAGGGATTCTGGTCTTCCATAAGATATATTGGGTTGAGATCCAAGGAGCTGGACCTTGCCAGTTGTTGAGCTCAGGAATAGACAGTGCTGAGTTCATTGTGTATTTTCTACATTTAACATTGAACACTGGGCAAGTATGCACACACATGCTTTATTTTACACATGAAACAGTTCTATTTTTGAAAGAGACCTGACTTCAACTTGATGAAGATGAAAAGGCACATGGATTTTTTTGGTGTTAGAGTAGTTGGTGTGGGGGGGCTCTTTTAATCTGAGCACCCGAGCCTCGTAAGAGTTCTTGGAAATCTGGTTTACAGAGTGAAACCCTGTTTACAAACAAAATAAAAGAGCCTGCCACGATGACCCATGCCTTTAATTCCAGTAGCTGGGAGACAGAGATAGGAAAAACATTTTGAGTTTGAAACCAGCTTGATTTGTATAGCAAGTTCTGGGATGGTCAGGGGTACGTACTGAAACCTTGTCTCACGAAAGAAAGGGGGTAGGTAGGAAAGTTAAAAATTCCTTTATGTGAATTATTAAATAGCGTACTTAAAATAGCTTTTCTATCAGAATTAAAGTAATTTCTGGATTTTTGAAGACTTTCTTAATTCTTTCCCCAGATAAAACAATAAAATTATGGAAAATCAGTGAAAGAGACAAAAGACCAGAAGGCTATAACTTGAAAGAGGAAGATGGAAGGTATAGAGATCCTACTACAGTCACTACATTACGGGTAAGCACTTAATAAAAACGACTCTCAATCCTAGCACAGCAGGGCAGAGGAAGGTGGATCTCTGTGAGTTTAAGCCCAACTTGGTCTACATGGTGTGTGTTTGAAGACAGCCAGGCCTATAAAGAAACCCTGACTTCAAAGAAAGGAAAATGCTTTTGATGGGATTTTTGTCAGTATTTGTATAACCTGGCTTCCAAACAGATACCGTTATGGCCTCTGTCCACTGGTGGACAGTTCCTTATGGGACATTGCATCTTTCTCATTGAAACAGAACAGAAACAGCTCTGCCGAGGTCTTACCACTACTAGAGGCAGAGCTAGGACACACATAGACTGTTTAACACTGTTCTGTCACTGGTTTTGCCTTTCAGAATTGGAATCTTAGTCGTTGGAAAGTAATTTTCTTTGGAGCTCAGAGAGTAGAAATGGACAGAATCTTACAGTTTTATGCTAAAGATGCTAAGAATAAGAAACCGGGTTTTCATTTCCTTCTTAGCCTTGTTAATTCAAATCATAAATGTACTGGTTTATACCAGAAATACTGCTTATAAACTAGTACTGTTTGGTTTTGGACATAGGGGAATTCAGATTGGTGCTTACACAGAACCAACATCAGTGGCTTTAAAAAACTCAATCTATTCTCCTACGTTTTGTTTTCTCAAAAGTAGACTGATGGTCTTGTGAATCTGGTTTTTCATACTTTGTTGACAGGTGCCCGTGTTTAGACCTATGGATCTAATGGTGGAGGCCAGTCCACGGAGAATATTTGCCAATGCCCATACCTACCACATCAACTCAATTTCTATCAATAGTGATTATGAAACCTACTTATCAGCGGATGATTTGCGGATTAATCTCTGGCATCTGGAAATTACAGACAGGAGTTTTAGTATCCATTTGACTTGTTTAGTTTGGTGTTTGGTAAAGAAATCATATTGTGTCATATTCGATTTATCTTCTCTCTCCTTAATGTATTTGAGTTCTTTGTTTTATAATATCTCTCCATCTTTGTGGCATCTCCCCAGTCCCTCTTTTAAGTAATTAAAACTGAGAAAACGTTACCTTCATGAGAAAATAGAAATAAGTATCATATGAGCTGATCCCAAAATAGATTTATGGAATTCTAGGGAATTTCTTTTGTGCCCTGAATATTGAATCTGAGTGTTTTACTATACTTGTAAGATATTTAAGGCTTTAATTACAAAAATATTAACAATGAAACCTGAAACTGATCTAAAGATTTGTTACTGCTTGTGTGTGGTAGTACGTTTCTGGGTTTGCTTGTATAGGAGTAGAGCGTCGTTAAGAAGAAATACTTGATCTTAGTTATTTGCTCTTTTCTGAGTGGAGATTCCTTAATGAAATGCTGTGTAGATATTGTGGATATCAAGCCTGCCAATATGGAAGAGCTCACAGAGGTGATTACAGCAGCAGAATTCCATCCCAACAGCTGTAATACATTCGTGTACAGCAGCAGTAAAGGAACTATTCGGTTATGTGACATGAGGGCATCTGCACTCTGTGACAGGCATTCTAAATGTAAGTCTGTGTCTGCCCTTTGTCTGCCTTTTCTATAAAATAATCTACTCAGACTCTGCTGGCCTTGTGTGTCTTTGGGTAGCTTCCCGACTCATGAGACTTCACTTGTTCTACAGGAAGCACACGGGGTTGGAGTGTCTGTTGGGTGTGGAGGTGTGGCTAAGTTCTCCAACTGTGTATTCAAGCAGAGCTTGCTTTCTTTTCCCCTCCTTTCTCATCCCTCTTTCCTTAACCTTTGGATCTTACTAGGAAGCCCCCCCATTCCCCCCATGAAAGGTTCTCTTATCTTTATAAAATGTTGGGAAAACAGTGACATTAAAATGGGTGAGGCTGGAGAGATGGCTCAGCAGTTAAGAGCATGGCAGCTCACGTCTTAAGTGTTTGCTCCAGTTCTAGGGAATCCAACATCCTTTTCTGGCTTTCTTTGACACTGCACACACATGATACACTTAGATACAGGCACATATATACACACACCATACAAATAAAATAAAAAGGGACGGAGTTATAGAATTACTTTCTTGTCTTTGGTTACATTAAAAAAAAAAGCTCAGATATATACCTGTCAATAAAATCCTTTTATAAGGCAACTGCAAGTTTGGATGGGTGAGGTGGGAGGTGGTTTTCAAGAGTGACAATAATAGAGACCGTAACCAAATTGTGCACTGAGGTAAAACGTCCCACGTGAGTCTTCCTGTGCAAAATCAGACCCTACATCATCAGGGTTCTGCACTTTGTAGTAATCATTCATTTTCTTAAGAAATTTTGCAAGGAAATGTGTCCCCATAGCTGGCAGAATTTTTTTTAAATTAGCCTGTGATTTTTATTTTCCCCTCTCTTGAATGATTATTTTAGAAAATGATTTATCCAATCCCAAATATTAAACCTTTTCCCCTTTGTTTTCAGTGTTTGAAGAACCTGAAGATCCCAGCAACAGGTCATTTTTTTCTGAAATCATCTCCTCTATTTCTGATGTAAAATTCAGCCATAGTGGTCGCTATATGATGACTAGAGACTATTTGTCAGTCAAAATTTGGGACTTGAATATGGAAGACAGGCCTGTGGAGACATACCAGGTATTCACAGTTTGTTTCTTTTGAAGGGTGTGTGTCTGTGGGCAGTGTATAGAGGTGCTTCTTGCAGGCTGTTTGGAGTGGTACATTTCTCTCAGAGAGCCATGAACATGTTACTATTGCCTGTGTTAAGTGTATGGCTGTGTTACTCTTCCTGCCTGTGTAAAGTGTATGTTGTCCATTTAGGATTGCAGGGGAACTTAATTTTGTTACTCATGTGTTTTAATACTGGCCACTTGGTATGCTGCTTTGTATACAGAAGAAGTGTGGGCTAGAGCAGAGCTAGCGAACACTCTAAGCAGAGAATGTACTCCAGATAATGTGTAGTGTAGAATGACAGTGAACCAGAGCTTAAATTTGACCCACCAAACATGACTCATCTACCTCCTGGCTCATTTTTAAGTTTAAAAAGGCCTGAATTCTTGACCGATGGCTTTTGGATTTGTTTCTTCAGTGCAGAATGTAAGTTCAGTATTCCCTTGACCCATGTCTCCAATGTCAGAGATAGGCTGGACTGAGGTACACAGTTCAGCACAGGCCAGACCAGGCCAACAGAGCCTGTGGACCAGGGTGTAGAAAGCAGTGCTCTGGAGCAGCCTTAGGAAATGTGTGGTGCTTACAAAAGTAGGACAAACACATACCTCAAGAGTCTAATTTTTCAACTCTCAAAATAAATGTGAGTGAAATAGTGTTTTGTTTTCAAAGTGTTGGCGATATCCAGGAGAGCTACTGGTTGTCTTCCCCATGCCTGACACTGAGATGCTAGTTTCACAGTCTCTTTGTGTGGGGAGAGACCCTGCACCATTGTGAATGCTCGATTTGGTTCCTACCTTACATGTTACTTGACTTGCTGTTCTGCCTATAGAATTGGATTAACCATTGAGGATGAAGTCACATTATAACAGATTTTTGAATTTTTATGGTCATCTTGCTGGCCTCTGAGACTGGAGCCTATTTCTGATGTTTTCTTTCTGTCTACTAATCCTGTCCTGGCCCTACATCAGTTTCAGTTCCTGAGTGTTAAAATACTTAATGTCGTGGACATGACTCAAATCTATCAATACTTCAAGTAAAGTGGACATTTGCAATGAACTTAGATCCAAGTGTGCTAATATACACATAAAATCCCAGAACTCTGGAACATGATGCAGAGGTTTGTTATTGAGTCCCCAAGTTTGATACCAACCTGGTGGCTGTCACTTCTTAAGGTTCTCATTCTGCAAAAAGGGAATGGGTGATGAACACTTCTTTTTCCTCTGATCTCAGTAAACACTGGGAAATGTCTTTGTTGTTGGTACCATCTGTGTGGAGATGTGCTATGCTTTCTGATTGCCTTTTAACTAGCAGATTTACTTTGTAGTTTAGCCATCATAGTTTCCAAAATTACCCTTTTTGTGAAATACTATAACTCAAAAAAGAGATACATTTTTATTGACTTTATATTGAATAAAAATAGGAAGTGACTCAAATATTTTATCATATGTGTGTGTATGTGAGTGAGTGTGGTGTGTGCATGCATAGCACACATGTGGGAGTCAGAGAATAACTTTGAGGATTCAGTTCTCTTTAATGTGCATATCCTGGGATTCAAACTCAGGCTTGATGCCAAGCCTATCTCATAGCCCGTTATTGAACTGTTAAATGATATTGGTGAGTGAGAGTGAGGAGATGGGGACAGACAGCCAAGAGAAAGCAGTGTGTGTCACTGAGGCAAAGTCTTGCTGTGCTGTATATGCAGTTTAAAATAAAATGGTGCTTAAAGGGAAGGAAGCAGGTCAGCAGTAATGTGATGAGTGTCAAGAAGTGAAAATTAAATTCCTCTGCAACATTCTTTTGTTAGTGTCTTATCTGCCATTTTCAAATACCTTCTGACTTAGATGGCTCAGTTACTGTTTGATTCATGTGAAGAGACACCTTGACCAAGGCAATTTACAAAAGAGAGCATTTAAAACGAGTTGTGGTTGCGCACGCCTTTAATCCCAGTACTTGGGAGGCAGTAGCAGGTGGATGTCTTGAGTGTGAGGGCAACCTGGTTTACAGAGGGAGTCCTAGGACAGCCAGAGCTACACAGAGCAAACCCTGTCCCTGGGGGGAAAAGGGAGGAGGGCATTTAATTGGGTCTTGCTTACAATTTCGTCATGGTAGGGAATATGGGCAGCAAGCATGGTGTTGGAATAGTAGCCACGATAAATAAACAAACAAATAAATAAAGACACTACCACCTAATCCTTCCTAAAGAGACAGCAATTCTGGACCAAACATCAGATGTATGAACCTGTGGTGGGGTGTACGTTCTTATTTGAATAATCACAGATGCTTTAGTTAAGATTGTCAGGGTATATTAACAATGCCTGGAAAGGTGGTTTTCCTCAGTTGTGCCATGGAAAATATGCCTGCCTAAGAGTATGTAAGGACTAGAAGTAAGATTAGAGGGTGTGTGATTCTGTATACACACTCTCTAAATGGAGCTTCAGTTATTTTCCTGATTTCAGAGATTGAAATAAACTATGTTTTCTCCCCAGGTACATGAATACCTCAGAAGTAAACTTTGCTCACTGTATGAAAATGACTGCATATTTGACAAATTTGAATGTTGTTGGAATGGGTCTGACAGGTAAGGAAAGAAACTTGTTATTTGTTCATCCCTCTTGTCCCACTAGGTAAAAATGACTTTTTTTTAAAACAAGTTATAAGTCATTTTCTTCTAGGTACTTGTAAAATAAACCTAGTAATCATGAATAGAGCTATAATGACAAAAACAAATTATTGATTTTCAAAGTAAATGCAAAGCATAGGAAATCTATACCGGGGTTATCATTTTAAAATCTTTTCCCAATTTTTATAAGCCAGATAAATGACATTCCTAGCTAGGACAGTGTGTGCCTGTAGTCCCAGCTGAGGCAGGAGGAATGTTTGCACTCAGGAGTCCAAGGCCAGCCTGAGTAACTCAGACCATGTTTCACGAAACATTTAAATCAAAAATCACAACTCTGATATGCCAGCAGTTAATTAAAGTGGTGGATTTTGTTTTTGATTGCTACTCTGGTGTTTGGAGAACTGTTTGGGCAGCAGGTACTTCATGCAGTGTTGTACTTCAGTGTCTCTTACCCCTCCGCTCACTTCGCAGAAGTTACTGCAAGTGTTATTGTAAGCACTTACTCTTTACTGTATTCTGATTAAAACAAAGCATAGTTTTGAGATTACTATAGGCCATATCTAAAGCAATTACAGGTGCTTTATTTGGCACTAGTTGAATTTAAAACACTTGATATGATTCAGATTTCTTGGTCTTAGATGTTACAGAGAGCCCTGGAACTTGCGATGCTTGTCTTTTATCTGGTTTTTAAGTTATAAGCACCCGTGTTTTACATGAGGCCCAATAATAGGCTGGTCACGCTACACTACTCAGATGCCTGCTGCAGGGTAAGCACCTGTGATGTCATTGCTAAATGTGAGGCCAGTAAGGACAGATGTCAAGAAAACGTAGTGATGTGTAGGTATGGCGTTTTATACAGCCAGTTTTCCCCATGTCTGGTAGCTGTATGGTGATTCTCAACATTAAGAATACTTTCTGAGGGCCGACAGGGTGATGGATGTAGCAGAAAGGCTTCCAAACAACAACCTGAGTTGGATTCCTGGTGCTCATAGTAGAAGGAAGAACCAGCTTGTACAGGTTGTCTTCTTACTTCATGTGTCACACACACTCATACGAAAGGCTTTTGGATTAATTCCTATCAAATTACGTATTGAAAAATTATTTTTCAAACTATTTCTTCTGATGTTTATCTTAATTTTATGTGTATGAATGTTTGCCTGCATGTCTGTGTAGCATGTTTGTGCTTGGTGGCCATGCAGGTCAAAACAGGGCAGGAACTTTACCGGAGCTGGAGTAACAGATGGTTGTGAGCAACCAAGGGTTGCTGGGAACAGATACCTGGGCATCTATAAAAGCAGAAAGTGTCCTTAACTACTAAACCCTTACTAACCCTGTCACCACTTCCTAAAGGACAGAGACCCCTATCCGCCACAACCATGGCTTCAAAGCCAGCTTTGGTCAGTGCTGTCCAGAGCTCAGAGACTCACCAAGTGGTCTCAGTCCTTTCGTGGCAGAGTAAAACATGCTCTTGTCTTAAAGTGACATGGCGTCATAACTTGTTCTCTTTATTCTAAAAGAGTTCTTCAGTTTCTTGGCTTTCATAATCTGGGCATTTTTGTGTTACAAAATAACAGTTATTTTATAGGTTTCTCAGTGTGAGCATTGCATTTGCTCATTAAATAAAGATTATATACAAACTTTACAAACCTGGACCGAGGGGCCACCACCAACTTAGTGTGAATCAATTTTAAAGAAAAACAGTTTTAGGGGTGTCAGCGACATGCACTATCCTGAATTTGATTGTCTTAATTCAGATAAGTTTAAAGAAGTTGCTTCCTGCAGAGTGCTAGTCCCCATTGCTCACTGATTTGTTAAAGTAAACAATCTCATTAACAGTTTGATTGGGTATTCTACCTTTACAGCGTTGTCATGACTGGATCCTACAATAATTTCTTCAGAATGTTCGACAGGAACACAAAGCGGGATATAACTCTAGAAGCATCACGAGAAAACAATAAGCCTCGCACAGTTTTGAAGCCACGCAAAGTCTGTGCAAGCGGCAAACGAAAGAAAGATGAAATAAGTGTTGACAGCCTAGACTTCAACAAGAAAATCCTTCATACAGCTTGGCACCCCAAGGAGAACATCATTGCCGTAGCGACTACAAACAATCTGTACATATTTCAAGACAAAGTGAATTAGGCTGGTGTTCCTAGCAGAGGAGCCACTTCCTGCTTAGTGAGATAGTTGAATCTAGCATTCATACCTATAAGAGAGTGGTCCATTGTGGCGCCCCTTTCCAGTGTTTGACAGTGTGCCATTCGACAACACATTTGATAGCCACGTGGAGAAAGCTGTGTGGTTGCGTCCCGGGCTGTTCTCCATGTCTGCTAGCCATTTAGGGAAGGGAAGGGCACTTTTAATTTAATGACTTCTCGCACCATCTTGCCTGGTGGACTGGACTGGACTGGACTTGTCAGCATTGTTGTACTCCACTTTTTATGCCTTCCATTGTGATGACGTCAAACACAGTGAACGCCTTCAGTCATGCTATGGGATTTGTGTATCCTCATTACTGTATCATTTGTGGGGTACACCCCTCTTTTTTAAATTAAATACAGCTCATTCTTACTGTGGCTTGTAGCATTCCTCCTCTCTGGCCTCTTGGACTCTTCCCCCTCCATCTCTTACCCTTGCCCTTTCCACCTGGTCTTGGTGGTGGCATATCGAAAAAAGGAAGAACTAAAGAAAGCACACAAAATGAGTCAGTCTGGGGTCAGTGGTAACGGGGGTATATGTTGCGAACAAATGTTTTAATAACAGTTGGCTGTAATCACTCCTTGCCATGTCTTGGCACTGAAAATAAGGAAAAAAAACCTACTACTGAATAAAAGTGACAAAGAATGGAGAATCTGGTTTTCTTTTTTTTCTTCTACCTCTTTAAACCACCAATATTTTGTGTCATATCCTTGGGTGCAGTGAAATGAAATGGGTTTCTATTGTCTCCTTGGTATTTTTAACAAGTGTTCTTTCTTTTCCATGGAGCCTCAGAGAGAGGTGTGGTTCTGTTCACCCATGCTGAACATACATTATTAAGGGTTCACAGTCTAGAGATGCTAGAGGGTTCTGTGTTTTGTGTCTGTGCTTAATTCTTCTGTTAATGAAGTTGCTGTAAATGAGAACCACGGTTGTAGGGCTTCACTTTGAAGTCTTCCAGTGCTTAATTTCATTTTGCCTTAGGAAATACCAACTAGACAAGCTGACTTTCCCGCTCTTGTGGCACAGCAGAGTGGAATTCCATCTGGAAGTAACTTGGTAGATAAAACTCCATGCTGCACTGAAGAGCTGTTTTGTACTGCTTTCTATGGAATCAGAAGGAATTGTACTTTGCCATAGATACACCTTTTCTTTTGGTTTTTCAAAGGTATATTCGGGACAAGCTTTTAAAGGTACAGTGCTGCACGGACTGCAACAGCTGCATAGTACCAGATGTGTGTCTACCCACATTGTCCCAGTGCTGAGGCCCTAGCCAAAGATGGAGAGTGCCCCAGTTAGTGTGGAACTGCTCTTGGTCAGTCCTGCAGGAAGCTTTATGGAGAGAGAATGGACTTTATTTTTAAAAGATGAATGAGCAGGCGTTTATATGAGAATGGTAGTATATTTTGGTTGAACAGTAATATAACAATGTTGAATTTAGAGGACTCTGTGTGCTTATATATTTCCACTGCCTATTGTTCTTCAGTAATGAAAAATGATTAAACAACTCCACCACAGTTCCCTCTACACTTACACAAATATGTCTTGTACATTAACATTTTTAGCACACAGGAGAAATTTTATGTAATAAAGTTACTGTATCTTTTGGACTTAAATTTGAATTTGTATTTAAACAATGATGATATGTCTGATGATTCTTAATGGCACTTTTACTAATTTATTTTGGGATCTTGGGTGCATTCCTAGTCTTGTTATTTATTCCTTTGGCTTTCAAGTAGATAGTTGTCCACCCAGAAGGATCAGCTTTACTCATTTTTGGTTGGGCAACTTTCCGGATCTTTTGGGATGGCGGTTTCCCTACAGTTTCTCCTTGAAACCACCAAGCAGTTCTTAGGAACTTTATTTTTTTTATTATTCAAATGGTAGTTTTGTGATTCTCATTCATAACTATAAGGGTTAGTTTTATATAGTCAAAGGAAACCTACTTGCCAAACTTAAGATGCCTCTATCAGGATTGCTATCATAAACTATTGTAACATCTTAAGTGGCTTTTTAATTTCTTTGGTGTAGCAAACTATAAGCCCAGCCACTCATTTTATATTGACAACTTTTAATAAAAATTACAGAATAAACCTAGTCTTGTCAACTTGTTTGTATTTTCCTGCTCTTTTAAAACCAAGACACATATTTTATCTTTCAGTGTTTTTGATGCTAGAATGGGAGAGCTCTCATTCTGTTATGACAATTCACTTGGTGGCTGGGCAGTAAGAAGAAATAGTTTATAAACCTACAGTATACTTAGATCACTAAGTTCTAGGTATTAAGTGGTATAACCCTTCTTAAAATTAAATTTCTGTTAAGGGTTTTTTTATCCCCAAATCTTTCTTACACATGAGACTTAATCATGGCTAGAGTTTTTGTTTTAATTTTATGTATGAATGTGGGTACACATTTGGCACAGAATACGTGTGGAGGTCACAGGACAGCTTGCCGGAATTGGCTCTGCTTCCACTGGATTTTGGGACCAAACTGCAGGTCATCAGGCTTTCACAGACCATCCCACCAAACCTAGAGAAATGCAAAATGATCATTTGTAACTTTTATGACTTTCTTTTTAGAAAATTGTGTGCATGTAGAGCTAAGTACTACTGACAAGCAATTTTGGTAAAATTTAAACCATTTGGTCATTTAGAAATATCCATCTTTTCTACCCATCATGATTTCAAATAATATCCACTGTCACCCTAGCCCCCGTAAAGAAAATTGCCTGCTGTCTCAGTGGGTAAAGGCATTCAGAACCAAACGTGATGATTTGCATGACTTGGTTGTCCTATGACATCCACACCTGCATGTCCACTCCTTCATACATATTAACAAATGTATTGGGTCTGATGTGGTGCACACCTTAGTTCCACTACATGAAAGACAGGTAATCTCTCAAGGTCAGCCTAGTCTACATAGCAGGTTCCAGAGCTGCACATGGAGACCCTCTTGTTTTTGTTTTTTAAATGAAGTGTGTTCTAAGTAATGAATCTTATAAGTTTTCCTCACTATTTGAGAATCTGTCTCAGGTGCCTTAATGATCTGTCAACATGGAGAGTTGAAACCATGTAACTGAGTTTCTTATATAGCACTCTTAATCAACTCTTGGCAACTGCCCTACTTCATCTTATATTTGCATGTGAATAGAAACATTGCACTGAGCAGTTAGGTGAGGTGTCTAGTGAATCCATAGAGCCTGGCGGTGTTCTCAAGTGCATAAGATACTGAGTGATTTGGGTTTCAGTGTTTCTAATGGTGGTATGAGGCTGTGTGACTCACTAACCCTGTCTGTGTTTGAATTACACACTTTACAGACTTGAAGTTAACATAAAATGTCCCGCCATAACACCTCACTTCTCAAATATTAAACCACAAAACTTCAAATTCTACAAAGAATTCTCCAAGCATAAAAAGACTTAAGAAATATGACCAGCAACAGGTTATTTGGGTAATTTCCCACTAGGGGGCAATAGTTAAATTTTGACCTTTTTTGTGGTATGGTTTTGAAACTATAGATAGGAGAGTTAGGTTTCTGATCTAGGAGAGACCCATTAAAACCCAAATCAGATGAAATGAAGGGCATATCTAAAGGGTGCTCGTGTCCAGATGAATGCCCTCTTCACTGCCACCCTGTAGTGAGTGGAGACCCTGAAGCCATCTGATGACTGGAATGTACCAGCCTCACGGGGAAAGAACTTAGTATTTGTCCCTTGTACTGTGTTAGTAGCAATATGTGTAAATATGATTTCCTTGGATAGTTAAAAAAAATCTCTTAGCACAGAGGCTATTCACTCACATGTTCTTAGACTTGTCCTTCTATAGGAACTGGAATCATCCGATATAATCATATTGTCTTATTTCTCCACCTGACCCCTTGAGCAAATTCCCATACTGAGAATTTTGTTTTGAGACATGTTTTGAATTCATGATCTTGTTTCTTTTTTCTTCCAAGTGCTGGAATTACAGGTGTGTGCCATCATGCCTGACTTTCAAGTACTTTCTGTAAACAGATTTTTCTTGTCTACATAACCTCACTTGTGTGTATGCTCCATGGCCAGTTCCTGTTAATTGATTTTTGTTTTTATTTTGCAAGTAGAAAATACCAGAAAAATATGCATGCCAGTCTCAATGTTTAAACTATTATTGTACGGTGCTAGAGACGGAATTAGTACCTTACAGGAAACAGCCATTTAAGATCTGGAATGTTGTTAAAAATACTTTTCAAGATACCAAAATTTGGATCGTAATTATATCACCCATGTTTTCATACCCATTAACTGCACACACCTGTGTTTTCATTTTTATCAATTTGAGAAAATAGTGACATTCAGTATAGTGGTGCACACCTATAATCACAGTAGCCTTGGAAAGAGGAAGGATGATCAGGAGTTCAAAGACATCCTCAGGTATGTAGGTTTCAGACCAGCCTGGACTACATGAGCCACTAATCAAAAAGGTGGGGCGAAGGCTGGAATGATGGCTCAGCTGTAGAGTATTTGTTGCTTTTGCAGAGGACCTGGTGCAGCTTCTGCCACCTACGTGGTGGTATCGTAGCCATCTGTGATCCCAGTTCTAGAGGAGCCAATGTCCTCTTGCCTTTGAGACAGAGCATGCACATGGTACACATACATATAAGCAAAACACTCATTCACAAAAAAATCATAAGGCAGAAAGAAAACAATGTAACTCTTGTGTGTTGGATAGACCTTTATAGGATGTGCTTCATAAACATTCTCTAAGTATGAGGTTTGTTTATTTTCATTCCTAATGGGGTCTTTTGAAAAAATGGACCTTAGCCGGGCGGTGGTGGTGCACGCCTTTAATCTCAGCGCTCGGGAGGGAGAGGCAGGCATATCTCCGTGAGTTTGAGGCCATCCTAAGTGCCAGGATAGGCTCTAAAGCTATACAGAGAAACCCTGTCTCGAAAAACCAAAATAAAGAAGAAAAGAAAAATGGGCCTTTATGCTAATTTTATATTTATTTATTTGAAGAAAGAGGTATGCCTGTGGAGTAAAGAGTACAAGATGAGGGTGTCCTGAAATATATGCTAAGTAAGTCTCAAATGCATAAACAATTTAAACAGTGAGATTAGCCCACAATGAGAAAAACTAGAGAAATGTTCTTATGCTTGTATTCCTTTATAAATATAACACTATCTAGAAGAGACCTAGAAGTTGACGTTTATTACATTTTGTGTGTATGTGTGTGTGTGTGTGTGTGTGTGTGTGTGTGTGTGTGTAGGTCTGAGGATATGCTGTGGGAGTGGGTTCTCTCCTTTTACCATGTTGGCCCTCAGGTGCAGACATCTCACCAGAGGAAGATTTTTGTCTTTAAATGCACGTGTTTGTCTGCATGTATGTCTGTGCACCGTGTGGGTGTTTCATCCCTGAGGCCAGAAGACAGCATTGAATCCTCTGTGAGCCATTGTGTGGATGTTTATCTGAGTCCTCTAAAAGATCATCTAGCGTGCTTAACTCCTGAACCGTCCATCCCTCCAGGCCCTGAAAAGGAATTCTTAAATCTCATGGTTTATTCGTTTTTTTCCTCATATGGACTATTTTTTGATGTCTTTTAGAATTTTTGCCTAATTCAAGGTTTGAAAGACTAGGTTTTACATTTAGGTCTGTGACTCATTTGAGTTTTTTGTTGTATAAAACATGAAAGTGGTGGAGGATCATTTTTCTTCACAATGTTTTGAAATTCAATTAACTATCCACCTGTGAGACCGCCTGAACTAGTCCATTAATATATAGATAGCTCTATGTTTTTCTCAACACTATATTGTCTTGATTATTTTAGTAAATAAATCTGGAAATAAGGGGCTGGAGAGATGGCTTAGAGGTTAAGAGCACTCACTGCTCTTCCAGAGGTCCTGAGTTCAATTCCCAGCA
>LOJH01002851.1:1465-17034 GCA_001685095.1 Ellobius talpinus
CAATCTTGAAAACGGACAGGGAGAATTCTCTCTCCCTGGCATCAAGCTCTGCCAGCTGCGGCAAGTGAGCTGGTGTGGCTTTGATGTACAGGCTGATAAACAGATCAAAGATGCACAGTGAGAGACCCAGGAGTAGCCTTACATATGTATGGTCAAGCGACTTTTGATAAAGGCCCAAAGAAATTCAGCAAGGAAGTCTCATCTTTTCATCTAGTGGTGTTGGGGCAGCCAGGAAAGTATCATAAAAAAAGTCAACTTCAACTCCCACTTCCTATGCCAAAAAAAAAGTTTTTGAGGTGGCGTATAGGTCTAAAACATAAAAGCTTAGAGTATGAAATATCAGGAAGAAAAGAAAGAAAGTCCTGTTTTCACAGCCTTGAGTCAGGAGAGAAGTTAGAAGAGATATTGGAAAGGTTCTAGGCAAAAACAGTCATCAAAAGCCGAGGTGGTGGCATGCACGTGTATTCCCAGCATCCAGAAACAGTGCAAGAAAACCCCCTTGAGCTCTAGGCTAACCAGGGCTATATAGCATGATCATCTGTTTTTTAATTCATAAATTGAACATCCACAAGTTAAGACCTGCAACTCTGACACCAACCAACTTCTACCGAGAAAGTGAAAAGGCCAGCCACGATCTGGGAAAGTATTGTGATGGACACACAGGTTCATCAAAATCTTGTCTCCACCGTGTGTGTCTCCACTTGGACTCTTGGAATTCACTGAGGAAAAGACAGCCCACTTTTTAAACCTAGGCAGAACGTATAAAATGCCTCACAAAAGGAGATATAAGAATGAGCAACAGGTACATGAGAAGGTGTTACATCCTGTGGGTCACCACGGCACTGAGTATCAAATCCACAGGATATCACATCAAGCTCCTGCCTGAGCCGCCAAAGTTGGGAAGACTGACCTTACTAAATGCTGGCGCAGGCAGGGAAAAGCTAGAAAAACAGGCTTGGGTACAGGAGCACAAGGTGATGTAATTTTGATCAAAAAAAAATCTTTTGGCCACTCTGGACACCGAAGTAAGGGCCTCCCAGTGGCTGGACAGCATTCTGCTGGTGAGTTATCGCCCCATCTCAGACAGTGCAACTGGAATCTCCTTGGGAAACCAGCCGTGTTTCAGAAAGTTAGTGAAGACTGGAAGTCTCATTCCCTACTATTTACTGAAAAATGGTGAAAACGGGACTGACTGCAGAAAATAATTGCACATGAATTTTGTAGCATTTTTTTATTCATATCCCCAAACTGAACATGATACAATGTCTGTTAGCCAAGAGATGCATTCTGGTGAATAAAAGTGGTATTTCCTTACAATGAGTAAAAACCAACACACACACACACACACACACAAATGCACATATACACATACACAAAACAATCATACACTCACACAGTTACACTAAGCATAAAAAATATGTTATATACCCCTATATGCAAATATATACACACATGCATGCACACATACTCACACACATATATAAAATACACAAACATGCACATACACATGTATAAAAATATACATACATATGCACAGAAAACTATTATCTATATATTAGTTGCTCAATCTCATGCCATCCACCATCATTAATGTCAACATAAACCAACAATTCCAACTTGTTTACACTTGAACTTTGAATAAGGTACCTCTTTTTAAAACCCTTCCCTTCTGTGGCCATCCCCATCAGAGTGGGGGTGTACCTGTGAGCACCTACAGCCGCTGAGCATTTCAGAAACTACTATCAACATCTGTGGACAGAGGAGACATGTCTGTGTTCTCAAGTTAGAACACTCTTCAAGCAGAGACTGAGAAGCTGCGCATGGAGAGTCCAAAGGACATTCTCGCTTGTGAGGGCCTCTCACTGGCCTGGGGCTTGTGTTTTGGGCTAGGCTGACTGTCCAGGAGCTCCAGGGTTCTCCCTGTCTCCTCTTCTAGGCTCTAAGACTATAAGAATTTGCCACCATGCCCTCTTTTCTATGTGAGACTCCAGGGAACCTCGTAGAGCTAAGCTATCTCCTCAGCTCACTAAGATCATTGTAAATCAGCTCTATCAGGTTAAGTTTGTATTGATTTCAATGTTACTCCCCGTGATAAATTACCAAAATCAAAATATGTTTAAAATATGCAAGACAAAGACTAAGCAAACACCTCCACAGCTCTAGCCTACCAATGGCTTCACAGAAGGCAGCTTGCTAGGGGAGCTGTCCCTCTCAACATTTCACCCAGGTGGCTCAGGACCAGACCCTCCCTCCCCAGTGAGTGACTGAACCTGGCCCATCAAGCACCTCATAGTGCCCAGCCTTGGTGGCTGGCCCAGGGGCAGTCGTGGATCCAGGATGTCCAAGAAGAGTCAGCAGTGACTTTCCAGGGAGCTGGTTCTTTTTGTTAGATAATGGAGGAGAGACAGCATCATTTTTAGCACTGTGTGGGAAGGGCAGTGTAGGTCTGAGTGTGCACAGAGCCAGCGCAGCATAAGCGGGAGGAGGAACGCAGAGGATCTGGAGTCCTGATGGTATCTAGCACCCACCACCTGCATGGTCGGCTCTATGGCTGGTCAGACTGAGCCTTAATACAGAAGAGACCTCGCTGAATGTATCATCCTTTCACTGTGGGCATTTACAAACTCAAGAGTCACCCAACAGGACCAAAGAGCCCCTGAAGGTCACACAGCACAAGTCCCACCTGTCACTAGAACCTGCCAGGTCTGTACCAATAGGAAGGCACTGTAGCCACCACACACCAGCTTCGCTCCCAGGAAGGTCTGTGTCATTTCCCTGAGGGTGACTCTATTGAAGACCTTTGGCTAATAAGGAGGAGAAGGGGGCTGCAGCCCATTGTCCCAGCATGTCAGTAGGAAGAACCTTTCTCCTGTGTTCCCAAGACCCCAGGGCTTCCCCCAGGGCCTGCATCTGGGCTCTAGGTTTTCCTGGAACATCTCTGGCTTAGAACTGCCGCTCCTGCCATCCCCAGGCTGAGCCTAAGTCCCGATGTTTAAATTCCCCCAGAACAAAGCCCATACGTTCTGTGAGTTTGGAAAGCTTCCCTTGTGCCCCTCAAGGATTGTCTAAAAGCAAACGAACCCCAGATTCATCATGCTCAAATCAATTTCCTCTTCCTGCCTTCGGATCCACAAAACCTAACCAGAGAATTTGCCAGACTGACTTCACACTGCAGATTAGAGGAGGGAAACATTGTAGGAACACAGCTCAGCTGTTTGCAGTACTTGGAGAGCACCGCCCCCCACCCCCAGCAGAGCATCCCCTGGGGTTCCAGGGCTGAAAAATGAAGGATCTGGTCTCCTCCCACGCATGCGTTTTTGAACCATCTTCCTAATTCGTTGCAGGATTACTACACAGGTGTGAACCACCCCAGAGCTTCTCTGAGTCCCACGAGATGCAGACAGGGCTACCCGATGTTGCACTTGAAACTGAACTTCTTGGCAAGATGACCATCATGGGGTGCAGGATGTCAGCCACCAAGGTGACCCACCCTGTACCTCAACTTTCAAAATGTCAAGGTGATTGACATATTCAGGACAAAATTCCTGAGTGCCATGGGACCCTTTTATGGAAGGTGGACCTGTGTAAGAGGTGTGTACCTGCAATAAAAATGCCGCACCGATATGGTCATATTGACATGGTATTCACAATTACTTCTGGGCATTTCCTGAATAGTTCAGAGGCTTTTTCCAGGATCAGTTAAAGCTTTCATTGTTCTACACAGAAAGTCTTATTTGTTCAAAACTTGAAAACTCAGAATTATCCAAGCTTTTGACATTATGAGCTGATATTTTATCTACAAATGTTTGGGGCTGTATTCATAGCTATTCTGGAATGATGCAAACCATATCTATAGGTGGGACAACCCCAGTGGAGGGACAGCAGGCCTATGTGAACACACACTAGAAGCTTACAGGGGAAGACAGGAGGTCCAAATGCCAAAACTCTGGTGTTCTGATTGAAAACGTGTGAAAGCCAAATATTCAACTTCTCTTGCATGATGCTACTCTACAAGTTGATTGGGGTTCTTGCTGGGTGAACCAGCATCAGGCGTGGGACTGTGGGTATGACCCCAGTTCTGTCTCTCCTGCTTGCGCCCTCTGTCACATGGGCATCCAGGGAGGTTGAGGGGAGAAGTTCTAGAACACATCAGGGACCCTGTCTCAGAGGCTGGAAGAATAGCCAGACCAGACAGACATCAAAGCAAAGGCAGCTTCCAGGACTCCATAGCAAAGTCCTTCTAGGGACCTCTCTACCTTCCCCAGGCCATTCTCCTCTACCTGTCCTACCATCTTTCTGGTAATTCCCATGAAAGTTGTGATGATTGTCCCTTCAGGCTACAACATTACCTGGCATCCACAAAGCCCTGGGATTTATCCTCTGCACAGCATAAACTGTGTAGTACAACATGCTTGTCATCTCCATCATTGAGATGCAGATGTAGGAGCATCAGATGTGCGTGGTTATCTTCAGCTGTACAGTGAGCTCCAGTGTTGAATGCCAGACCTGGCTAAATGAGATCCTTTTTCCCCTAAAAAAAATACATGGAGGAAGGAGGACTTCAGAGATGGCTCAGCAGTTAATAGCACCTGCTGCTCTTGCAGAAAACCCACATTTGGTTCCTAGCACCTATGTGGTGGCTCATCAGTTTCAGCTTCAGGAAGTCTGATGCCTTCTTCTGTCTTCCTCAGCCACCTGGCACACACATGGTGCACATATGCATATGTAGGCGAAAGACTCACACATATGTGTGTGTGCATGTGTGTGCATGTGTGTGCATGTGTGTGCATATGTGTGTGCATGTGTGTGTACATGTGTGTGCATGTGTGTGTATATAATAAACTAAAAATAAAATTGGAGAAAAGGAAGAGAAGAGATTGATGAAGAGAAAAACAGGACCCCAACACAACCTCATGTCCCTCCAACCATATCTTGCTTGCTTCTCCCAATCAATTTTACTAATTCTGACCCTGCTGGTAACATATTTCTCTTTTGCCATTGTGGTAGATATATTTTATTTAAATTTAGTGCCGATAATCTAAAAATTTCCAGCTGATAGAGAAAAACATGTATATAAAACTCATAAAAGTCACCATGGGAACCAGTGAAATTTTTTCCATCCCGTGGAGTAGCCGAACATAACAGATACTAGCTAGGCATCGGACTGGACTCCCCCCAGGTCTCAGGCCCTAGCCAATGCCTCAGTCTCTCCAACTAGTTTGCCCAGGGCAGATGACTATTGTCTTATAGGTGGCTGGGTCACTCAAAAGGGTCAGGTCACTTTGTTTTGTGGGACTGTAATCTTCCCACCCTTGGGGGCTCAGATATTCTATGTGACATTCAGGCAACTGCATGGGCCAGACTCTCCCAGCACCTGCTGAATGAATAAGGCAAAGACAGCACCAGCCCCAGGCCCTGAGGAGCCCCAAGGGGCCTCATGGACAAGAAGTCAGGCCTAGTCAAGTTTAATGAACATTGGTAACTATGCCTGAGAGAGGGGCATGCTTGGAAAAGGGTGTGTCCCTGGAAGGTGCCCGTATATCTCTTTAGTAGGCAGCTTCCTATTAGGAAATGGAGCTTAGTGAAGGTGGCAGTGGGCTCTGAAGAGGAGAGGTCAGAGGAGAGGGCATCTATTAAGCAGCCTTATAGCTCGGGTGCCAGCTCAGCCAATGTCTAAGGAAACACCGCACAGAGTCCTGCAGTTCCCACATCAAACCTGGACCCTTTGGGGAGTTCCTGGCTCCCGCGTCCTGATTTCTGCAGCTTGTGCTGATTCTCATCCTGCAGAAGAGAGGCAGAAAGATCTCAGCTACAGAGGCAGGCAGCAGAGGCCATCTTCCTTGTCTTCATTCCCGAGAGAAAGGTGTTCTCAAGCTATAGGGAGGAGAACTCAATGGCTAGCCAATGACCATGTCCAGACCCCTGTTTCTACGTCTGTCTCCTTGAGATCCTAGGATGGAAATGTGTGGGCCATCTAGACAAGGCTGTAGTCTGTAATTTAGGGAGTGAAATTATTGGAGATAATAGTATAGCAGTCTTTCTTTTGGGTCACCACTCAGCTCCCAAATCATGACATGGAGATTTATTATTAGTTATGAATGCTCAGCCTTAGCTTACGCTTGTCCCGCTAGTTCTCATAAACTATTTTAACCTATTTTTCTTCATCTACATTTTGCCTCAGGGCTTTTTGCCTTTCTTTCTGTGTGTCCTACCATATGTCTGTCAGGCAGGTAGCTAAGTGGCTTCTGGCCCCAGGCGAGTCCCTCTCTTTCTCCCCTATTCTCTCTTTTCTCTTCTCTCTCAAGCCCAGACTCTTCCTCCTACTCATTTTCTCTGCCCACCAGCCCCTCCTATCCCTCTACTGCCTAGCTATTGGCTCCTCAGCTTTTTATTAGACTAATCAGGTGCCTTCAGCAAGCAAAGCAATACATCTTTACACTGTTAAACAAATGCAGCATAAACAAATGTAACACATCTTTGCCTAGTTAAAGTAATGTTCCACAACAAATTAGCAATTGCTCAGCTACTTGCTCTTTCTCAGTTATGAGTTAAGGGCACTTGGACTCATAGCGGGTCCTGGGATCCTCCGTTCAGTTTAGAGGCTGGTACGTGGGGTCAAGCACCGAGTAGCCTGGGACACATTTATTCATGACTGGGCACTCATCACTTGTGGCGTCTCTTCACTCACACCTGGCTGCTCATTCTCAGGGCACAACACACAGGAACCTGCAGTCCCTGGTACTATGTGCCCAGGCTTCCAAGCACATGACTCTGGTAGACTCTCTTAGTTACTTTCCTGCTGTTGTGACCAAGGGTGCTTATGTAAAAAGAGTTTATTTTGCCTCAGGGTTCCAGAGGAATAAGAGTACATCATGGCCGGGGGGTGTGGAAGCAGACAGCAGGCAGCAGGTATGGCAGCTAAGCAGGACCCTGAGAGGCCACATCTTAACAACAAGAATGAAGCAAAGAGAACAAAGTGGAATTGAGGTGAGGCTATAAGCATTCAGAGCCCACCTCCAGTGATGTACTTCCTTCATCCAGTCTGGACATCCTAAACCTTCTCAAGAGCACCACCAACTGGGAGGCCAAATATTCCAATACGGGAACCCATAGGGGACATTTCCCATTCAACCCATCTCTTAGGGCAATCGTTTGTATAGTGCTATTAAATCCACAACATAATAATTTGGTTTCCAGAGGACT
The DNA here is from genome assembly GCA_001685095.1 of Ellobius talpinus. Taxonomy (NCBI): domain Eukaryota; kingdom Metazoa; phylum Chordata; class Mammalia; order Rodentia; family Cricetidae; genus Ellobius; species Ellobius talpinus. Next base: position 8,669 of record LOJH01002851.1, read on the forward strand.
GTGGTAATAACCGGATCCCCAAGCCCCTTTTAAAACACCACGACTTTCTCCATCCCTTACACTGTTTATCTTGTCTGTTCTTCAGACTGTGATTATCCTCACAGACTCGGGAAGTAGGAGGAGCCCTGGGAATGTGTCAGGTGTCTGTTTTCTCTTTCTGCTCTCACAACTGTTTCTCTTGGAAGGCATCGGAATTACTGTTATTAATTTCTCTTTATGGGATTTCCAGCTGTTAGTCATGTGTCAAACCTGATGTGAAAGGGAAGAAGTGATGGCTTGAGAGCAGGGCTTTCCTCCAGTGAGAGGCGGGTTTCAAGTTCCCGAATCCTGGTACCCACCGCTCTGGGCAGTAGATGTCATTTCCCCAGAAGGGGCCTTGCGCCCACCATGTGAGGAGGGTAATGGGCTGGAAAGTGGGAGAGGGGGACCCGGAAGCTGCATGCTAAGGGGTCAGCGCTGGTGTGGATTCTTTGGGAGAGGAAGGCATTGACAGACAAGGGAGGTAGTACCTGGCATCTGTCCTTTTTAATCATCATGGCCTACTTTGAAGAAACAAGGCGAACCAATGCAATGTGGGCTCTAAGCTCCACAGACTCCTAACCAAGGACGGACAGATGAGCTACTGAGGAACTACTAAGAACTGTTCTTTGGCGATCCCTAACACCACTTTTCTTAGCAGGTCCGAGCAAATCTTTTGACAAAATCAAAGTGTGGAGCCTGCCAGTCAATGGGATAAGGACACCCACTTCACCTCATCAGATAAAAGAAAATAATTTGAATATCCTTCTAGAAATATCGACAAAAGCCAAGGTGAGGTTTAGCGGCCCCTAGAGGTCAAGGCCAGGGGAGGAGTTTGGAAATCTGGGGGAAGGTCATAGCTGCTTCCAGACATGGAGAATAATGACTATGCCCCGGGGACCTCTGAAGGCATGAACTGTGCATCTTTGGAGGCCAGGGAATGATACCCCCAGAACATCTGGAGTATTGGCACCCAGACCAGAAGGCCTTTATAGTGGCCAATGAAACCCTGGCACATCAATGCAGTCAGAGAACCAGGGGACACTAGAAGTAAGAGGGGTTCTGAGGTGCTGGGGAAAGAATTCTTCTTAGAGAGGGGCACTACATATGGGGATGGTCACCCCTTGTGGTCGAGATGTACCCCCTGGGGACAGAGCTTTGGGCTCATCACCTTTTAGAGTAAAATTTCACTCAGATGACTTGCTTTTTCGAAGACAGTGTAGGACACTTGCCACCTGTTTACATGGTGATATTAAAAGGCTCCCCAGTTCAATGTATCATCAAGGAGAATTGAAAGGTTGTGGCAAGCAAACCCCTTACCCTCTGGGATGGGCCTTCCTTCTCTGGCAGGATAGCAGACCATATTTCCCGAAGCTTTAGAGACAAGGGCTCTCTTGGGATTGTGCCCACTGTGCATGAACAAAGGGTGCAGGCTTAGCGAGACTGAAGTCTAGGATGGGACTTCTCTTCTCTGTACTGGCCCTGCACACCTAAGTCTCGGGGTCTTCCATTAGTGTCACGGTACCATCTGTTTAAACAATGGTCCACTTTGCATGCCAAGGGAAAGCCGAGCCCGAGGGCAGAGGCTGGCTGCCATGAAAAAAGCCCAGGGTTAGCAAAGCAAAAGTCCAGTGGTAGGCAGGACAAACTTCAGCCATGAGGCTGGCTACACGGTTGTGTGGGGACCATCGCAATATACTCTGAAATGGCAATTCTCCTAAGTAAATCGCACATCAACTCACTTAAACCTAATCATAAATGGTACAAATTGGGCCCATGTGCAAACAGAAACCCGAGCCGAGGCGAGAGTTAAAGCAGCCATTGTTTCTCGCCTGACCTGGGCTCAGGAAAGCCTTGCGTGTCCGATTACATCTGTTAAAACGATTCAAATGCCAGCCCTGTATTTTAATTATAAATATATAAAATTTTTTAATAAGAAAGCATTCTGGGTTTGCTAAGCTTTTAAAATGCTCATTGGGGGTGGAGCAGGCAGAGGAGAATTCCATGTGCCCCTGATCCCGTGCCAGCATATAATGATTGAATGTTTTCCTGTAATAAATGGGAAAAATCTGGCTTGTATGAATGGCTCCAAATCACTTGGCATTAAAAAAGGAATTCGTTACCTGGCTTCCAACACACTGGAACTGGAGGGAATGGCGATCGCCCAGGGAAGGGATGAGAAGGAAGCTTGTGATCTGCCCTGCACACCCCACCCCCTGGAAATTTTGTGTTAGGTGTCCCCCGCACCTCACTTCCTCGTGTCACCTTTTCTCCAGGCTCCTGGAGCAGAGGTTGCATGGGCCAATGGAAAAGGGGGCTGTTAGGAACCAGAGCCAGCTAGCTCTTAGCCACCTCCTTTGTACCTCTCCAAACCTCAGGCCTGCTTAATTATGATTAATTGCCACATGGATAATCAGATACAGTTTCAGAAGGTTGGAAATGACATTCCAAGGACACTAGGGAAGACACAAGGTATGCCTTTGTTCACAGGAAGAAAAGGCAGGTCCCTTCCTCAGCCCTGTAACCTTTTCTTATTTTAACAATTCCAAACAGAATTAATACCATCAGTATATTATTCCCAACTCCGGGGAATTGAGCTTCAACAGCACAATTTCTGCAGCTGTCAGGGTTTTCAGAACTCCTGTCAATAACGCGATGTTGGGGTGCCCTTCCGCTTGAATGAAAGCCGGCTCGAGTTTCTGCTTTATGTCTGAGCTTGCTGGGTGGTGTGGGGCACGATGAGAAAGAACCAGAAAAAAAATAATAATAATAACAGCAGTTAAAAAGCTCCACTCTCAACCCAAACTGGATCAGATGTAATAGACTCGTTCTTTTCTCCCAATTTCCTCTGCTTGTTTTAGAAAACACTGAAAAGTGCAGGAGATTGTGTCTTGCCAGCTCTCCCCTCCATTTAAAATCCCTTTGGCTAAGTCAAGGATCACAGTATGTCATTTCCAGTCTAACAGAAGTGCCGGGCCGCGCTCAGCTCCTATTACCAGCAGGCAAATCCCTCGGTTCCAGGCGCCAGTGTTGCGGGCTTTGGCTCTCAGCCCAACATTGTCCCCTTCATTACATTCCAGAAGGCCTCTCAGCCAGCTAATGTTTGCACTGGGAGGTCCAAATACCCAGCAATCAGCACTGAACTTTTCTCTTTCTGTTGAGAATTGCAGTTTTCAAATGCGATCACTGGCTTTGGAGGAAAGCTCACAGGTGAACACAAAAGCCCTAATTTACATTTGATTCACAAACAATAACATTTGCAGCAGTTTCTCCACGTGTGCCCATAAAGGAGTTTCAGAAGAGGCCTGGCTTTTTTAAGACTTTATGGTGGCTGGAATTGGTTTACCAATTTAAGGGCAGTCATTCCATTTATTTACTTTTTAAAAAATCCTAAATAGCATAAGAGTATTTTATTTTAGCCTGCTGGAAGCACGATCCACTCCACATTGTTCGTGTGTGCGCTCACGTGGGAAACAACAGTCAGAAATGGATAAACTAATCTGAACCAGTTTCAAGCACACAGCGCTTAATTAAATCCCCATCTCAGAGAGGATGTTAAAGGTTGGGATTTTCAGAGCACAGGACTTGTAGTCAGCATCTTGGCCCTGGCCCTGAAACACTTTGCCAAGTAGCCACACTGACCAGACCTGACTGGAAAGAATACCGGGAGTGTGCAGAAAGTTCTGTGTCTTGTGGGGAGAGGGATTTGGGGAGTTAGATATGGATTGGAGGGCTGCAAGCTGAGTCTGTAGCTCTCTACCCTTCATGGATCCTTGGAATCTAGGATCTTCCACAAAGCCCTGCTTAGACTCGGGTGTTACTGACAAGGTGACATTGAGCCTGTGAGACACAGTGTTCTCTAAAGACTGCTCTGGGGACTGATAAACTGCGGATTTGGGTATTCCAGAGGTGGGTGGGTAATGCTGCCTGCCCTCTGCAGACCCAGGGGCCATACTGGAAGGCATACACTTCCAGAGAGTTCTCCGTGTTGGTTCTGCTAAATCTACTAAATGGGTCAAGGAGCAGAGAGGCCTCTCTTCCTGCCTCCTTCTTCCACCATCTTCATTTCTCCACCCTGCCTCATTCTATCACAAGCTAGCATTTTCTTGGGGCTGAAAGAGTAACTAGGGCTTCCCTGCATGGACATGGTTGGGAGGTTATTTCCTGGAGCGAGGGCAACTTTGCAGAGCCTACACCACTGAACAAAGTAATACCCCATTCCCCAGCTGCCACTAGCTTGTCAGTAGTTCCCCAAGGAGGAATGGAGCCTTAAGAACCCCTCTCCTTTCCATGATGAAAGACTGAGGGTCCCTTTTGGTGAGGGACTCATGCAGGTAACCACAGCTGCAGAGAGCTCATGCATGCAGTTGCATGCTGCGTCCAGACATTGCTGTTTTGCAGCAGCCTCCTCAGCCTCTCTGGCTTGTATGATCTTTACATCGCCTCTACCTCTATGTCCACCTGAGTGACCACAGGTGGTTCTGGCATTTCTCCAACAGTTGATTGTGTCAGTAGATCAGAGAGAAGCAAGAGTTTCTATCCTTCTCCAGCCTCCATCCTTCCCCGCGCTGTTCCTTCACCGCTGTGGGATCACTGCAGGGAGAGAAAGGTACAGGAAGGCCTCCTGAACTCAGGTGCAAAGTGTGATGCCCTGGAGGGCCAGGCAGTGGGGTTCAGATACCACCTGAGCTGCAAAGATGAACAACTAGAGAGGCAGGCATGTGGGGTGCCCCAGATGGTTGCAATGAGGAAGAAGGAAGAGCATTAAGATGTCCTGTTGTGAATATGGGGTTCCCCAGGTAAGCCTTTCCAGTTTCCTTACTAGCTAAATGGGTTCTATGTATGAGAACAAGGGTCTTGGGGTGAGATCTTGCTCAGTCATCTTTCTTCTTTTGTGATCACTGCTGAGATTCCCAGAGAAGGGTTAGGACTATCGTGTGCCTACTTTTGGTGGGATAAGGGATTTTCAGAGAACCTCCTAGTTCCTTATCTGGGAAATGAGATAAAGTCAGAGGGACCTTAACTCTGAAGCAGATACTCAGTCCCTGAGCTTATCAAAGCACAAATCCTTCAGGCATTGTTTGTTTAGCTCACTCCAATATATGCTTTGGTAAAAGGATCTGAAAGTCCAAGTAGATGTTGACCATTGTCTCCTTTCTTCTAGTTTGTTGCTGACAAAATCAATCACATCTTTTAATGTTACTCTCTGTTTATTCCCCCTGGGGGTCATTGAAATAAATGTCATTCTCCTGTCTCTTCCTCCTTCTATTCCATGATCCTCACTGAGTCCTATTCTGTTAGAACCTGGTATCCAAAAGCTGTCCCCATGGCAGTGGAAACCACACTGGTCACGTCTCTTCATTGAATGGTGAAAGTTCCACTTACCCTCTGTGATGATTAGTCTTTACTGTCAACTTGATTGGATTTGGAGTCACCTAGGAGACCCACCATTGGGAGGGGTTGTCTTTGAAGCTATTAGCAGAGAGGTTTAACTGAGGAGCTAAGACCCACCCTGAATCTGAATGGCACCATCTCTTGGAATGGGGGTCCAGACTGAAGAGGAGAAAGGAAAGGAAAGAAAGGAAAGGAAAGGAAAGGAAAACCAGAGGATCAACATTCATGGCGCTCTGCTTCTTGACTATGGATACAATGTCCCCAGCTGCCTCATGCTTTTGTAGCCCTACCTTTTCTGCAATAATGGACAGTGTCCTTTCAAACTGGGAGCCAAATAAAACCCTTCCTTCCTTAAGTTGCTTCTGCAGCGTATTTTTATTTTGTTGCATAGATAAGAAAATTCACTAATGTACCCACTGTAAAATGAAAGAGTGAGTGCTGACTGGGCGGTAAGTGTTGGTGCTGGCAGACAGGATTCCAGTCACCGGCTGGTTCACCGTACATGCCCTGGGGACTTTACATGTGACATATGCCACCAGATATAGAAGAGAAAACTTACCTTTCTTGCCAACAGCAAGTAGGAGCAGAAGTTTCTTCTTGAGCAAAGCTAAGCCACTTAAGACAAATGTGGTTGGAACTAGAATAAGAAGAGGTGGAACAGAGTGTCCAGAGAAGGCATGTCAGGCCCTAGACTCTGAGTTATTGCAGAAAGGTTAACTAAAGGAATGCAAACAAGATAAATCTATACCTTTTTAAGAACTAAGAACTCCTGGTTCTCTTATTCCAGCGCTAGGGTACAATACTTAGAAGACATAGCTACCTGCGATCAGACTCTCTAGAAAGCTTAGTGGCCTCTTTGCTTTATCTGGAAAGTAAGGGGTCTTCCAGAAAGTTCTGAACAGAGATTGAAAGCACAGACAACTTCTTAGAGATTTGAGGATGGATACGCCTTCTGCTGGGTTTCACTTCTTTTTTGCTTGGGCATATATTAATTTTTTTCAGTTAAAATGATAGAGATTAATCTTCAATATTCATGACTGGTGGTAGAAGCCATTTAGGAAATTATCTCCAAAACGCATGCAAAATGAAGGTGGTAGTAACAATAACTCATAGGAAACGTTAGGAAGCTCAGAGCAGGAGGCTGCATGCAGCAAGTGTGAACAAGACAGAGCAGTGTGGGAGCTGTCCTAGTGCCCCCTCCTGCCCTTTGTTCATTCTTTAAAGCGAACATCCCCGAGGGTAAGTATGGGAGCAAGCAGAGAGGGGTCTAATGCAGCAGAGCAGTCCCCCTTACAGGCGACAGATTTGTTCTTGGGTTGAAAGAGCTCAGAGGTAAGCTTTCAACTTGCTACTGCAAGGGGACCACCTTGGGCAAGTGGGCCGAGAACAGATGCTCACAAGGTATAGCTCAAGATGCTCAGGGAAGACAGCAAAGACCAGGTCTCGGGATCCACGGTCACCTTTGGATACTAGAGTTTGTCTGTCGTTTTGTCGCTTCTAGTTCTGTCCTTGGGCTTGAGGATTATGCCCCTGCTTCCCTCCCGTGTGCGTAGTATTTTTTGCCCTCTGATTTACTGTGCTTTATTCCTGCAGATTCACTTCTCTGTTCTTGCTTGTGCATATATTAATTTTCAATTAAAATTAGGAAGATTCGTCAGCAAGTGATGGAAGCCATTTAGGAAACGACCTCAAAATGGCACTGGAGGTACGTTCCCAGCCCTTCCCAAGTCAATCGCACGTCAAGTCTCTCTTTCAGAGAGAGATCCAGCTGAGGAAAGAACTGGCAGCGGAATCAACTGACTAGAAGGGGTGAGAAATGGATGTTAGGTAGGGCATTCGTGGCCCCTGTCCTCCACGGAAAAGGCAGAGCAGAAGTTCACAGTGGGTACCTGAAGGCTGTCTGGGCCGAGGTGAGTCCCTTGATTCCATATGCTAAATGCTGAAGGCTGGACTCTAGGTGTCTCGGTGAAGCTGCCACTGGAAAAGCTCTTCCAAGTGGTGGTAAGGTTTTCCAATATGGTTGATGTCAGTGTAAGAAGACAAAGTGTATGCAGAGGCACTGTGGATGAAAACATTAATCCAGGCTCTTGTGAAAGGCAGTTAAGGTGGGCCGCATTCAAGAGAAGTGGAAGGCACAGGGTGCTGGCTTAGGACTCACCATTGATTCCAAAAGGGCACACGGTGGGGGGCGGGGATTTATGACCAATGAGTAGGGTGTGGATCAGTGAATGAAAGTCTACAAAGAAGTGTCAAGGATGGATAAGGGGTTCCAGCCAGACTGACGTTACACAATTAAGCAGGTCAAGGGGACAAGATAAGAAGGGTTCTCAGACAGCAAGGGTAGAAGATCTTTGCTACCTGACTTGGCAGGATTCTTAGCAAACTGAACCCCATGAGGACAGAAGGAAGGCCTGATTAGATAGGGCCCCAAGGAGTCCGACTCAGTGTGGCTGAAGGAGAGGGCCTTTGTCACCACAGGTAGGGTCGAGCATGAGATGCACAGGTGAATCTGCAGCAAGGATCTTGTCTACCAGCTGAGGAGAAGAGAGAGGCCGGTGCCATACCAGACTTGCAGTGCACTCCTGAATGGGGGCTTGATGATCCTTAAGGACTGTGTTCTAGAGTCTCTTCCAAGTCAGATTGTATGACAGGGTGACCTTCCCGTGTCGAGTGGCCTCTCACCAGTTGGGCTGTCCCCCTTCTTCAGCACAGGATTCACAGAAGAGGAACAAAACAAAACAAGACAACAACAACAAAACCAATTTCACCTTGAGATGAAGGCTCCTGTCTACTCGCAGCTGTGCATAAGAAGAGGTGCTTTGTTTAAATGAACTATTCCCCAGCTCCCCTGTGAGGGATCCTGTTTGTTTTCTGTCTCTCTTCTCACTTCCAGAACTGCTGAAGACACACACACACACACACACACACACAGAGAGAGAGAGAGAGAGAGAGAG
>LOJH01002851.1:17057-38984 GCA_001685095.1 Ellobius talpinus
ACACACACACACACACACACACACACAGAGAGAGAGAGAGAGAGAGAGAGAGACGTACACACAAATGTGCACACACAATTTCCTATGAATTAAAAAAAAACAAGAGAGAAAACAAAAAGCTGGCAGATGCTGACTTTTCTGCTTAACTGCACAGATTTTATGGTATTTCTCTGTGTTTTTCTCACAAGACTCCCACCTGACCTCGCTCGCTCTCCAAATTCTCTCCATTGCGGCCAAATGCCACGGATCATGTGAGGCAGTTTGAGCCATGAAAACATGCTGTAAATGAGTGCCTCTGCCCTTTAATCTCAGCCCTTCTCTGCCTCCTGCAGCAATCTCCTTTTCCTAAATGAAAAGCCCTTGATTAGCCAGCTCTTCTGATTTGTGACATAGAGGAAACCCTCATACACCCTCTCTGGGCTAAAGGAAGCCAGTCGTAGGTGTAGAAATACATTTGCATACAAGGTTATACAGCTTTTCACATAACATTTCAAGAACCAAGGAAAGAATACCATCAGCAAATGTCCAGCAGACAGCTCCCCACCCCGAAACTGGGCAGACAGAGAACAGAAGTTGGCAGAGTCCTGAATATCTATTTTGAATAAATGCAAAAATAAGAAAAGAAAAGGATGGGCTGGCTCAGTGGGTAAAGTATTACATGAACACCTGAGTTCAGATCTCCAGTACCCACTTAAAAGCCAAAGTGTCGGTAACCCATACGCAAGAGGGTAGAGACAGGTGGATCCCCAGAACTTCTGGTCAGTCAGTCTAGCCAAAATGGTGACCATCAATCCAATGACAGAGCCTGTCTCAAAGAAAATAAGATAGAGAATAAATTAAAAGACAATATCCTTACATCATCTCCACGTGCGTTCATGTATGTGCATGCACACACAGGCACGTGCACAAGTGCACACACATGAGAGAAAAAATAAAGACACTGCTATGACTAAAAATTTCAATGATTTCGGCATCCAATTTAATGGAAAGCCCAGTATTTGGCTATGACAAGTACACACTGGGCAATGATTGCAATGTGGCATCCAAGTCCACCATGCACGGCCGTGCTGTTCAGCCAGCTGAAAGATCTGGCATTTTCCAGATGCATCTAGCTAGGCACAACCATAGTTTGAACTCAAACACGACTAATTTTTGAGGGTATTTCTACCAGACATCTGAGGAGATTTCCCAATTTTAACCTAATTTGGGAAGGCTCGTATGCAGATGGGAAACACCAGATCTACAGTTTTCCCTCTCTAGCAGTGCAGGGCTGTGGCTGGAGGGAAGAATTCTAATTGTGTCTCTTATGAAACTCATGAATTATCCTGGTTTCTCCGTCACCTGTAACTTTGCTTATTTTCTGACTGCCGTTTTAAGTCTGTGCTCCGTGTTTCTAACTGGGAAGACTGCTGTGAACATGAAAAATATCCTTGGGAAAGTCTTCTCTTTGCTACTTAGCACAAGAGACCAACCGCCAGTTTTAATCTTATGCCCACTGGGACTGTGCAGAACTCTCTCTAAAACTGCAGTGTGTTCAACTCTCGCCATTTTTTAAGGAGGTGAAAAACAAATTAAGAATAACTTAAGAGCTCTCAGCTCCCCCCTGCTTCAAAGACACCTATAGGAACTTCAGGACAGAGCAGGGTTGACGGGAGGATGGAGGGAGCAGATGGCAGGAGGAGGGGATGGTCCCGCCAGCCATGGTCTCAGCTGCAGGCTGTGCACGCTTAGCCCTGATTATTCCGTCTCCAGTCGGCAGGGCATTTTGTTCTCATACTCTGGTACCACTAAGAAGCATAAGATGACACCATAATCTGTCAAGCAACCTACATACTCCCGCTGGCTTGGAAGCCATTGTTATGCTTTAGGTTTCAGCTAAATCTATGGGAATGAACTGTGTAATCCCTCAACAGTGTGGAAAAACCTCTAAAACAGAAGTGTGAAGATCTATGTGCTGTCTGCTCATAGCCTTGAACACCTAGCCTCGTTCCGATGTTTGCTTGTTCTTGCCTTGGGAGAGGTCCCAGCATGGAGGACAAGACACAGCTTCCATGCTGCCTTCTCTCCTGGTTTCACCATCAGCTCATTGGCACCTTGACTCCACAGTCACTGCCATCAGACTCCCTTCTGACCACTGTCAGCTTTCACTCCTCGCCACCACACCTTCTCCGGGAGGTGGGGGAGGGGCGACGAGGATCAAAGTGCATGGAACAACATTGATTTAATGTTGCACAATAACCATAATGTAACATTTGGTATTTGAGCCAAAATTTTTAATTTTGCATTAGTTCCTTCAAAATTTTGTCCCATGTATTTTAGTAATATTAGCTCCTCCCCCAACCCCACCCAGGTCCACCACCCCCTTCCCTAATCCCCTGGCTTTGTGTCTCCCTCTTTTTATTATATCCATCAAGAGCAATTTGTGTTGCCTGGATATTCTTGGATGTATGTATGGCCTTCAACTGGAGTAGGGGTTCTCAGTCTTCCTAATGCTGTGACCCTTTAATGCAGTTCCCCATGATGTGGTGATCCTCAACCATAAAATTATTTCATCCTACTTCATAACTGCAAGTTTGCTATTGTTATGAATTGTAATGCAATATCTGATATGCAGGATGTCTGATATTTGACCCTCAATGGGGCCACGACCCACAGGTTGAGAACCACTGCTCTGGAGCATGGGCAACCTACCAAGGGCAAATTGACTCACCCTCCCTGCTGCTCTCAATTGCTAATAGCTCCTCAGCCAGAGTGGGACTTTGTGCCTAGCTTCCTTCTCTGTGAAGAGATTTGCTCTCAGTTGAGCTTGCATGGGACTTGTTCAAGCTGTCAGAAATTTCGGGTGTTTTTGTTGTTGTTGTTTTTGTTTTGTTTTTGTCTTAGTCAACATTTCTTCTTTCCTGTCCTCTTCCCAAACCCTGTAGAATATCCCTCACTGCTCGCATTCAGATCCATAGCCTCTTTTCTTCATTAATTGTTATTGCATGTGTATGTGTTTATGACTTATGGAGGATGTCACAGTTTTCAAGTGTACAATTCAGTGGCAACAGGAAGTCTCGCTTCAGTATGCATCCGGCCACTTTTACTGATGATTTCAGCTGCGGTGCCGGGGCTGACTCTTGATCTTGAGTTTGAGCAGTAAAGGACCCGGTGCCCTGTATTCCTATGAGTTCATATAGAGATCCATGATCCCTTTTTCTTAAGATACATTTTATTTGCTTAAGCCATGTTTTTCGTTTCTGGGGATCAAACCCCAGGACCCTATCACACTACTCAAACTGTGCAGCACAAGGCACGCTTGCAGCCTTCAGGGAGGTTAGGTTAGTCTCTGTAGTGACTTTACCAGCACTGTTACCCTATTGACCTTCAATAACCAACATGCTTATGGAGTATGATGGGTTGATCCGTTTTATATTAACTTTTAAAAGTAAAGTCAATGTCTTCTTCCTTTCCTATTTTTGAAATAGCATTCATAATGCCCTCTTTCCTTTGCTCCCTCTCTCTGAGACCAAGGTCTCATCTATCTCAGGCTGGTCCTGAAATCACTACACAGTTGAGAATGACCTGAACTTCTGAACCTCCTGTCTCTACCTCCCAAGTGCCTGGATCACTAGTAAATGCCATGGCACCAAGTTTTTGCAGTGGTGATGATAAAACTCATGTGTATGTTAAGAAAATACTCTACTAAATGAGCCACATCTCAGTCTGATCTAATTTATATTTTCAGACAGTGTTTCATACATTGTCCAGGTTGCCCAGGTACTCCTAGGTATTCCAGGCTAGCCTCAAACTCAATCCTGACCCACCCTCCTTGGTGCTAGAATTACAGGCACAAACAACCACATCAGGCAAGAAATGTTTCCATCTGTGGATGCAAGACACTAAGGGAAGCAGAGTGATTGGCAGACCTGCTCCCTTGACACGGTCTATCATTTCTTTACTTGGAAAGAATTGGAAACCCTCTTTCCTGACTACTGGAAATGCACAACACACTGCTAACAGCTGCAGTGACCTGAGGAGACATACTGTGGGACAATGGTCCTGTCACTTGTATTATTTTTAATAAAATGTTGATTGGCAGTAGCCAGGCAGGAAGTAGATGGAGCAATGAGAATTCTGGAAAGAGGGAAGTTTTAGTCTGCAGTTGTGACCCAGATGCTGTGGACACAAGATGTGACTGCCTCGCCGAAGAAGGTACCTAGCCATGTGGCTAACATAGCCAAGAATAATTGGGCAATTTAAGATGTAAGCATTAATTAATAGGGGTTGGAGAGATGGCTCAGTGGTTGAGAGCACTGAATGCTCTTCCAGAGGACCCAAGTTCAATTCCCAGTGCCAACATGACAGCTAACAACTGTTTGTAACTCAAACATCTGACACCCTCACACATATGTACACACAGGAAAAACACCAATGCACATAAAATAAAATAGCAAATAAATTATAAAAAAGAATTAATTAATAAGAAGTCTGAGCTACTAGGCTAATCAGTTTAAAATTAATGTAGACCTCTGTGTATTTATTTGGGACTAAATGGCTGCAGGACTGGGCAGGACAGAAAACCCGTCAACAGAGACACAGCCTACTTCTTCCCAGCTGCACCACTGCTCCTCCCACTGGCAGACCCTTCCTTCTCACCCGTGCTCACACCCATTCTGTCCTCAGCGCGCCACTGTAGGCTCCTCTAGCATCCGAATGTGAGTGCACTCCAGGGCTGCTGGGATTCTGTCCCTGGCTCATTCACTGACCACACGATGGTCCCCCGAGGGGCTTAATGCATCTTACTACAAAGGACAGGACTCTGCTCTTCATTATGACAGAGTCCGACTCAGCTGTGCAATGTTCCACCTGTCCTTGGTCTGCTTACCCGATAGCACTGGAGTTGGTATGGTGTCTTGGTGATTATGAGGAACTGCATCAAGTTTTAAAAGCTTTGGTTTTTTGATTTAGTTGCTGCTCTCCCTGTCTCTTCTCTCCCCTCTTGCCTGCCCCCTTCTTCTCCCTAACTAGATACCCCTTCTGTGCTTGTTTTATAGAACTTCTTTCCTCACTTTTCCTCCCTCAGGCCTCCTCCCCTTTGCAGGTCCCATTTCTACTTTTGTAGGCTGCACATCCCATGCATGTATGACGTAACAATAGTAGTGCTGTCTTGGGGAAGGGGAACTACCAGGAGAGGATGGGGAGAGGCATGGCCAGGGGGATGAATATGGTAAAGTACAAGCTGTCCTTAAATGAAAATATATTCATAACCCACGATGTGGACAATGGTTAATGAATATCCACTAATAAGAACATCAAGAAGAGAAGCAGAGACCACATGGCCACAGTTATGATTTTAGATAGGATGCTTGGGAAGATCCTGCTTGGGAGACATTTGTCTGAGACATAAGTGAGGAGGAGAAACCACCCCTGACAACTGCCCCAGAGTGGTACTGTGAGCATGAGAAACGTCAACAGAACTTGAAAGCAAAGTGTGATTTATGTAAGGACAGAAGGCTGGTCTCCAGGAAGTAACATGGTGAGCCACAGGGAGGCAGCCTAGGTCAGCGATGGGCAGGCCTTAGACCCTGGAACCTGCACAAAACTAAAGGAGGAGTGTGGGGCAAGAGTTCATAGGATGCTCAGTGTGCCAGGACAGATTGCTCTAGCCACAGTGACAGCAAGGGGCTGTTGGGGAAGTAGAGGGTATTTTAAAGGTTTTTTGCAGTCTTGTGAATGGGTGTCCATCATCAGGCTGACGGTACAAAGGCTGGAGTAAGCAAGCGAGCACAAACTACGAATGGAATATGGAGCATGCCTAAGGTGCATCCAGGTCTTAGGCCTGAGCCGCAAAATAAAAGCTAACTTTGGCTTCCAGAAGCGGGGAGACAAACAAGGATGTGTACTAGTGAAGGCAGGGTTTCTGTTTGGGAGGGCTGGATTTTCTGATGGGCACTCTCTCTGAGAGTGTGGGCCAGCACCCAGGACCAAGAGCAGCCTGATAGGCATAAGAGTCAACATTGAGGGTGCCATGGAACTCAGAACATCTGAAGTCCTTGATTAGAAGGGATTTATTAGGAAAACAGTCTGTGTACAGCGAAGGGCAGGAATCAGTGTGTCTCAGACTCAGCCCTGGGTAAGTCCCAATCCTGCCTTCCATCTGGAGAGGAAGGAGGCTGCCCCGGCCACTGCCAAGAGTCCTCTCCAGCTAAGGCAGCCAAGCTCTCTTCTTTAGTCTCCTTCCAAGAACCTCATCTTTCACACACTCAGAGACGCCTCGGAGCCACACATGGTCACCCTCGGAACTCCCCTCCGACAGAGCGTATCACTGTGGAGTGGAAGAAGCCAACTTTCTTGAAGGAGAATGACTTTTGTGTCTGGCTTTCAGAGGATCTTGAGGCTGTGTTGGCAGTGCTGTGAGGATAAGAACAAAGAAAGTAGGAGAGAGCAGGGTCACAGAACTGACCTTCTTACAAATGTTTGCAGGGGGTTGAGGTCTGGGTCATTGCTGCCTCTCTCGACAACTTCCTCTTGGCCTCCTCCATTCACAGCCATACTCCAATCTTTCTGGTTTCCCCAGGGACCATTAACAGTGAACCCGTAAGATAAGCAGGGACAAGTTTGAAGCAAATCAATCTCACAGTTTATTAAAAAACTGGCTATTGCAGAATGCTTTTAACTCCTTGGGGAAAATGCTCCCAACAACCATATAAATCCCCTTGGCCTTTGGCTCTGAGCAAACATACCACAGATTCAAAAATGAACTTGACTGTAAGCTACCCAGGCATCCTTGCCATCTCGATGATGAGTGTTCAACCCACAGAAGGCTTAGAGAAGTGAAGAGAAACTACCCCCAGAACGTCAGTGTTTTTCCCCTCAGAAACATTTCCTTCAGTAACATCTGATATTTCTTGCATTGGCAACATGGTATCTGTGCTGGGCTAAAAGAGAATCACGAAGCTAAGGCTTTAAGGCACAGCAGGGGGTCTTGAACAAGTAAGCCCATGCACCTCTCTGAGCTTGGCTGCTGATCTACGAGGTGGGGTTGGGATCATGCCTCCAAGTTCTTGGTGGGCTGATTTTTTTTTCCTTCCAGGTCTCAGATTCCATGGGACTATTTTTTATTATTTGTCATGGCAGCTAGAATCCTCAGAATCCTCCAGCCTGAAACTAGAGTGCCCATCTGTTTATGAAATATAATGGCTGGTTTTCCAGACAAATGTTTCCTGATAGTTTCTTCACAATTAATATTGTTCCACAAGTGGTATTTGGTGGTGGGGAAAGGCTGAGAGAGGGGCAAGGAAGGGCCCTAGTGATGTGTACCTTTGATCAGCCATCAGCTGTCACTGAGTGAGGGACATGGAAGGGCCTCTCATGGTGAACAGTAGTGACAGCATGCATAGTTGAGACCTGTGCCCCCCCCCGGTCACAAAAGGAGAGGGCTGTTATTAAACAAGGAGAGACAGTCCACAGACAGGCTCCCAGAAAGACATGGCAAGTGAGTGAAGGGCCTCGCTGGTTGATGGCATCAGCATACAGAATCAAGGAAACCCTGGGGTCAAGGACACTAAGTGAGTACAGGAAGGTCATAGTGTCCCCATCCAGTACAAAGCATTCAGGTCAGAGCCTCTCTCCCCATGACCTATCAGAATGGTCCTCTTCTATTCCTATATAGTACTCAGGTTCTGTGTCTTTGAAGGACCCCCTGCCACCTCCTGACGTAAGCTGATTCTGTGTGAAGCTCACCCATGCACTGGATAGTGACCAGGTCACAAAATTGACAGTGCCATGGCTGAGCAAAACCGCAAGCAGTGCCTCTGCAGAAGACACCGAGCTCTTCCAGGTACTTCGGAGATGGTGAGAGCACAGTACTCCACCCCAGGGTCCACTGGGCAGGCCAGGGGCAGGATCTTGATCTAAGGGAAAGAGATTGGACTGAGAAGGAATCGCTGTGGTTGCCCAGGCTGCCAGCTCTTTGACTGGCACACACTGCAAAGCATATCTGACACACGCAGAGTGGGCACATGGATGCTAGAGAGTTAGTTGTCCCCTCCTCTGTGCGCTGCGTTAGGGATGGAGGGGAGAGTGAGATCCAAGGCTTTCCTGGAGGCAAAGTAGATGCTTGAGGGGAGCATGAATGAAAGAAAAGGATGACATTGTCCCCCTTAAGCCTGAGTTAAGCACTATAGATGGCTAAGGGCATCAGAGTGTTAAGGAGGCCTCTGTGTAGACAGGTGGCCAGGAGTGTGTCTTGTAGAACAGAGAGGGGCGGTGGTACAGGCTAACTGTGTGAGGAACGGGGAAAAAGTACAAGTTAGAGGGACTGCAACGGGGGACACTGTTGGCCAGGGTTGTGAAGAGAATCAAGTCAAGAGGGCCATGCTGGGGTTGGCATTTTCTGAGAGCCCAGAGGAAGACAAGGGGAGCTTTCAAAATGGCATGGTGAGGCCTGAGTGACGTTTGAAAGGCAGATCTCTTGTGTGCACAGAGAAGAGTGTGAGAGGGTGGGATGTGGCTAAGGAGCCAACTTGGTAGATTTTGACAGAGACTGGGGACTGGCGGCTTCAAGGAGACAAAGTAAGAAGGTAGTCTCCAGAGGACCAGCAAGGTCACCCAAGGGTGCTTAGTGCCCAAGCAGGGCAGCCCTGTCTCTGGGCAGGCCAGTGGGTGGGTCTCTCAAACATTTTTTTTATTATTTCCCCTGTCATTTCTTCATTAGAGACTTTGAAGGACTCCTCCCGTGAGGGGTTGCATGGCCTCCCAATCACTGAAAGTGAGGGAAGGGAGCATCTAAGTAGTCTTAATCTGAGGCCATTGAGGGAGTTCTCTGGGAGACTGTCAGCTCCAAGCCTCCAGAGACAGCTCAGCATCCGTCCTTAGGGAACAGCAGTAACGAATGCGATATCCATCTAATTTATCCTCCAGGAGTTGTCTTTCTTCACTCCCTAAAGAACTGGGGAAAGTTAAGTTCGAACTTCTTCTAGAATATTCCATTTTCTTATTGTCAGTGCCAGGCTATTCTAAACAGAAGCAAAGTGACAATATTAGGGACGCATGCCATGCTCCTTAAAGTTGCTACTTGATGCATCTTTTCTTGATTTGCAAATGGCAGGGCCTCCAGCCAGTCAGCACTGAGCTAACCCAAGGAGCAGAAGAGGAACTTGGATATGGGTGCTGAGTACTGTTCTGCAATCATTTAAATCATATACCCTGGTATACCTTAACTTAATCACTAATTTTCTGAGAAAAAAATCAGCAGATCAGGTTTCTTTAAAAAAAAGCAATACAATTTATTTCTATAAACAGGGAAAAAGCCATCCCAGCCCAGACATTTCTCTGCTTTCCAATGACAAAAAAAAAAAACTTTTCAAAAGAGCATGGTTTTGTAGGAAATTATATTTGGAAGATTCCATAATTATAGCTAAACATTCAGACCTCTGGCAGCTAAGGTTAATATCACAGTTTTTAGAAGCCGTGATGCAGTTTTCTCTCTTACCAGTGACCATCAGGACAGACTGCTTAGGTAGGAACACTTAATAGCAAGAAAGAGAGTCCTTTCTTTTATTTGACAGCTTGTGAAAATATACTTTGTTCTTGTTTGGATTAAGTGACAGGGGTATTTCGTTTCCAAATAGAAGGGACTTGAGAGAAGTTTCCCCTCGCCAGTATTGCTGCAAAGTCTTACACAGAACAAATTATGAACGGGCAGATCAATACAAATCTGTCCCCACATCAAAAACTTGGAGCAATGTTGAAATCCCAACAAAGGTTTTTTTTTAAAGAAAGATTTTAATTCATGTGCCCCTCACAATCTACAAAAATATACAGAAAACCTCCAGATAAATTATAACAGACTCATGGAAGTCACATCTATTGATGAAAACATCAAGCAGTTGCGTCCAGACCAATAATGAATTACTTCATCTAGAAGATAAAACTTAGTGATATTTAAAATTACAGACTTGAAAGTAAGTAAAATTACTCCTAATTATGCAGAGGGGAGCAACACCTTTAGCAGTAAACGAGATAAGCACCTCAAACCGCACTAATAATTTTAATTAACATTTTCTGGTTTCCCTTCACCTCGCTTCAAGGTCACTTAGTGTGCTTCGAGGAGGCATGGCAGCTGTTGTGTGCAGCCTTCCATCATCTCACGCCCTGCCTTCAGGATTAAGCAGCAAGAACATTTTCGAATACTGACTTTGAGAATAAGAAATGGTGCACAAGAGTAAATATTGAATCCTGCCGACCTGATAGCAAAGACTTAAAAGTGAACCACACACCTAATTTCCTAGGCCTGCTCAGATTGTGGCTTTGTCATTACCAACTCCCTCCATTTGAATTATGAAATATGCCCGGAACATTGAATATTCAGATTATAATCTTAGTAGAGGAGAATTTAGCTGCCAGTGCTGCATTTAAGCCTCATATATAACAGGACCCGTTTACATCATATTTGAATTCTCTGTTGAGTGTCAATTAAAATGTTCATTTGTGGAAGATTGATGATTTTGCTTAACTATTTTTTTCTCTTTTGTAAATTAAGAAACCAGTAAGAGTAGGTCTTTGTTATATCAATGGGTTTGTTCCATGCCACAGATTTCATGTACAGGGTCACTTGGAATATAATGTGTAGAGAAAGAATCTCATTAGGCTAAAATGAGTGTAAAATGTGTCAATTTGATCCAAATGAGATTTGTAGTAAAACCATGTTTGATGTTCATGTGCAATAAATCTTTAACATTTGCTGTAAAGTATTCGGGAACCCACAGGGAAATCTGTGTTTGCGATGGGGGCTCCTTTCCTGGGGTTTTCTCAATTATTCTTCGTTGGCATTAAGTGTACAGAAGTAAGCGGCAGAGATTTAAAATGGAGGCTGTTAGCTACAATCCTAAAACAAATAGAAATATACATTAATGCTAATTAAAGTATTTTAGAAAAAATGGATATTTTTATGTGAAAAGCAGCCTTTGAAGACACTTTCCCACACATTTTGAAAACCACTACCTAGCTCCCTTCCTCATCAAGTCTGGCAATGGGGACTCTACCCACAGGTACTCCCGGTAGCTGTGACTCTTCTGCTTGGTTTGGAGGACGTTTAAATGTTCCTCTCTTGTGCGGCACACGCCAAGACCATCCCCTTTCCAGTTCATTTTTATATTTGACATCTTCCTACTGTTAATTACTGCTGTGTTTCAATTTTCTCCCTAGTATTCTGGCTCCTTCGTAATGGCTTTATGGTTCACTGGACCACAATGACTAAAATGAAAGATTTCTGAAACTTCTTGGGATAATTTACAAAAAAACCACCATTTTTTAAATTCTTTCGGAATGTTTGGCATTGGAGGTCTGCCTCAGAAAGAATCACTCTCCGTGTTTCAGATGCTGGCTGAGTACATTCTCTGCTTCAAAAATATTGATAATTATATTTCTTTTTTCCCTTAACTTACTAAAATTTTCCTTTACTATTTGACATCCTAGTGGCTTAGAGCAGAACAAGGTACTTACTATTTCTGTTATATCAAACAATTCATTTTTTGAGCAAAATCTTACTTTACTCTTTAATGTACTATATTATTAGTAGTAAATAATAACAAATATGAAGTCAGAAGTGGTTTGAGAAATGAGTTTTCTCACTATGAAGGTGCTTCTATGGAAGAATAAAAGCCAATTAATTTCTCAGTGTTACTACAATTAAAATCACCTATAGAACCCAAAATAAAAGGAGAAAACTCAGCACATTCCTGGGGCAAAGAGTTCCTGGAAAGTGGATATGCCGTAGCTTGCTTTTTGTCCTTGATAAGCTTGGGGGAACCAAGTACTTTATGAGCTGCTGGGCTAAGATTCTCTTACAAGGCAAATGTGCTGATTTCAATGTCCATTTGGCACATGGCTGAGGAGGAGACTCCTTAATGCTTTCTCCCGCGTGTCCTTGGTTGATTGAGTGGAGACACACATTATAGCCTGTAACTACTTTGCATATTGGCTTTTACCTCTTCCACAAATAGTATTAAAATCACTGTCTACTCTCATCGCTTATGAATTTATTATTTATTTATTTATTTCTTGAACCCAGGGCCTCATGATGTAGCCTAGGATATCCTGGAACTGGCAATCTTCTAGCCTTAGCCCCCTGAGTGCTGGGATTGCAAGCGTATACCATTTTGCCTGACCATTTCCAAAAGAGTCAGCTATTAATCTTCACCCTAATTTGAAATATCTGCATTTAAAAAAATACCAAGATAAAACTCTTCAACTCATGCCCCCAAAGAAAAGGTGGCAGGGGTGGAGGTGGGTAGGGGAGCAGGTCTTGCAAGGTCAACTTGTACAGTTAAAAAACGGAAAACACCTTATTTATTTAACTGTTGGGCCTCTGCCCCTTAATAACAAGATAACAAAGAAAGGTTTGTCTGTTTCTTCTGTTAGAGCTTAGAGTATATTCCCTGACATTGTTTGTACCAGATTTAATTTCCTAATTACAATTGTCTCTGATTAATATTAGAAGTGCCACTTTCTCCTGAATGCCTGCTGTGCTGGAAGGGAGAATCCAGAAATTCTTGGGATCCAAGGGAAGATTTCAGATTCAAAAGTGGTTGTTATTTGAGGATCACAGTTCCAGAAACAGAAGAAATCCTAACCATCCACTTCACCTAGGATAGCTGGGTGACTTGCCAAAATTTGCTTCCCAGTTGCAAAAGTCCTGCTGATAACAGGCCCCCCGGGGGGGGGGCTCCTTGGAAATTACCATAGCAACTGTTGCTTTTCATTTCAAGGAGCTCAACAAATACCCAGACTTTCCATTTCCCCAAAGTTGGAATTATCCTGCTCATTGTTAAAGCCACAGATTTTGTTTTCCAGTTTTCCTTTAGTGTTATCTATTTGGCCTGGGATTGAAAACAACCTATTAACCTATTTGGAGGCAAGTGAGGGAAGAGAGTACTTGTCTCCCCGGGGCACCAATTGACTTAAACAGTTTGCTGATAGGACCCTGGAAGAGAGCCAGCTCCTACATGAGATGCCTTCCCTAGTCTCTTTGCCATGCCTAACTCCCTAGACATTCCATCCCACTCCCCTAGCCCATCTAGTGCCTACCTGAGACCAACAGAGACACTCAGCATCCACCTTCCCAGCTGACCTCTCCAACCTTCCTGATTCTGTTCTTCTTCCCCCACCCCCCTCACCAGGCCATACTGCCTGATCATTCTTTCTACCAAGCCTGGCACTCATTCGATCACTCATCTGACTAGATTCTGTCAGGCATTGGTGGCCTTATTTAGTTCTCCCTTTGACGGTTCCTTGCTGATCGTTCTTCCCTTCTGTACACAACCCATAACATAGGGAGATTGGAGAGCTAGTCTAACCCTTGGAAGAAACCATTTCAAAAAGACTTGGAGGTGGATCCTCTGCTGTTCCTTCCCTGCCACAAGCATCTAGGAGATTCGTTGAGTTTCCCCAGCTACTATCTCTGTCTTCATAAAATTATGATGAAAAAAAAACAAAAATAAAAACATTTGTCAGTTCTGTGAGCCCTTCTCGGTGTAAAACGTACAAAGCTCTGGTCACTGTGTTTGTGCCACGCAGTAGATAACTCAGTGACATCCTAGCCCTTTCTCCATGTTAACTGTTCCTTCTGTACACATCACCATCTCAGCCACTTGTACTGTGTCAATTTATAGAACAGTCTTCCCCTGCCCTCACTTACCTGTCAAAATCTTCACTGTCCTCTAGACCTATCGAGTCTCCCATGCTTGACTTTGTCGTCAACTGGATAGGGTTGGGTCTCAGTCGGTCACTTCTACCTCCCCGGGGCCCCTTCAGCTCCTCAACAATGCATGCAATCAACAAATTAGCCTTCCATGAATAAATGTGATACAATACATCTTCTTCAATGAGTCATGCCTACCTTCCCATCTCAACGTGAAGCAGCACCCCCCCATGCTCGTGGGCTATGTCTAAGGTGGTGTCTTACCTTTCGGTCTTTTAATTGGGAAGATGAGCCATACACAAACACAGCCATAATATATTGAGCTCCTTGGGGGCAAAGGCTGTCTCAGCTGCTGTGATGGAAACATCCATGACATTCCCGGCAGACCCTAAAGGATTATTTTGATGGAAGGTGTTCCTTGCTCCATGTAATAGATCCAATTTAGCCAAGTGCTCCATCAAGCAAGTTACCAGTTCTCTCATGGACTTAATTATAGAGGTATAAAATTTGGCACAGATTACATGAGTGACTATTTAACCCCTGGATCCCTGGATAAATTGTTGACATTGTTTTGGAAATGATCCCTAAAACTTGAGTTATTATTTTTTTCCTCCTGCCAGCACAAAGTTTAGAGCTCGAATGGTTTTTTCTTTATGAGCGCCCCTCCCCCTGCATTGTCCTGATCCTTATTCTTACAGGTCTCCTTCCAGACATCTTTGCCCAGCCATAATTACAGTGTGCTCCCAACCTAGCTGATGGCTGGTGTCCTCATTAAAGACCATTACCCTGAGAAGGGTGTTTATTGAACCTGGCAGAGTGCTGATATTTGTTAGACCCTGTCATATGGTTGATGGCGTTTAGTCAGAACTCATTGGGAGACAGGAGTGAGCTCTTCTAACTGGTGCCGGCAGCAGGGATGCAATGTGGGCTCAAGATGGCCTCATGAGTCTCCATGGTGCCCACAGGCTAGGGGAGGCTGCTCTGTCAGGTAGCCTTGCTCCTCAACGTTGCCATTCCCCCACCCCGAATTCTTTTAGCTAGTTCCTGTTGACTGAGAGGAGCTCATAAGGCTCCATAGGAATTAGAGGAACAATGGTCTGTGTGAATTTTATGCCTATTTTTGTATCATACTCACTGAGACTACTCAAAAGGATTCTAACTAAATGAAGAACTGTTACCACTGGGAAAAATGTCGCTTGATTCTCTGTAAAATTAAAAATTATTGAGGTCACCAAGAAGAAAACCATCCCCGCCATCTTACTGGGCTATAGAACAAAGATGGAGATTTTCACGTCAACTTCTTCAACTGACAGACCTTGGTTGTTATTAGTCCTTAACAAGGTGTAACATCCAGAGATTGGACAAAGACCAGCGCCCAAGGTGAGCCCATCTTCGACCCACATTTCCCATTTACAGTTATCCAGCATTTTCAAATGTGCTTTTCTTGTTAGCCAAACTCATTGAGTCCTGTGATATTTTCCAACATTTTTGATGTATGATAACACATGATCCCCGGGGGGGTCTCACAGTCTAGTGGATGGACAGTGTGCCTCTATCAAAATTCTTTAACATATATACCTTCTTTATGCATCTCTGTAGACTAGAGGTTGAGGAAAAATGAATTCATAAAGACCCAAATACTTTGCAGAGAATAGGCCCACAGGGAAGGTGAGAGCTGCTGCTGGTGGCAAGCATTTATGAAGGGTTCATATCTTACCCTGGACCAGATACCACCATAAAGATCTTCCTTGGCTATTTCCTCCTTCCTGGCAACTACTGCAGATGGGGAGTTTTGCTCAACATTGATGAATGAGAGGAAGCTCAGCACATAGATGGTATCTGGAGAACATCTGGAGGAATTCATGGCAGCGGTTCCTTCAGGGCTGGTGATGGGTTAGAAAGTCACAAGAGAAGCTAGAAGAAAGGCCTCTAGGATGACTGCTGCTTGCCTTGGAAAGAGATGGTGGTACCATTGACTGGGAAAAGAGGTCTTTGAAAAGGGCAGTCAGAGCTGAGGCCCAGTCACTTGTTAGTAGTGAGAACTCAGAGAAAATAATGGACATATGGATGTGGAACTCAGGGGAGAAGAGTATAAGAGTGAGACACATCTAGGAATAGGTGTGGCATCGCAAGAGTCCAAGTTGGAAGATGCTGAGTCTCCACTCGCTCCTACAATGGATATCTATTGGTGCTTCCTATGTGCAAGCCTTGATGTGCATCTAGCTGTCCAGAGGGAATATGAAACCATTCACTGCTGAAGAAACAAAAGGCAGAAGAAACATGCGTGTGCAATGCAAGAGCTGGAGTGACAGAGACACTCACTAGACAGGATGTGTCTCATGGGTGAGATAGCACTGGGGTGGCATCAGGATATGATAGGATAATTTGGAGTTGAGTTGGGTGGTAGAGTGTGTGGTCCAGACAGCACAAGGCTGGGAGACAGCAGGAAAGGCAGTGTGACTTGGAGACATAGTAGGAGCTGTTTGTGGAAGCAGCAGGTGGCAAGAAAGGAGAGGGAAGGAAAGTACCAAGAACTGGTGCCTTGACAGCACAGCAGGACACAGAGAAGAGCCAACTACATGTGACAGCTTATGGCAAGGTGTTGTTACAGGACTGCAGAAAAAAGCTATGATGTGTGCATCTACTTGAGTGTGCATCTCAGACTTCATATGTGACATATTTCAAATCCCTGCTCAGTGAAGTGATGTTGGAAGGTGTGGTCTGATGAAAGGTATTTACAAGGCCTGCGTCTTTGAGAATAAACACTGACCTTATTAGGAAGGATGCTCAGTTAGGATGACTCCCCAAAGGATGGTAATGCTATAAAATAAGGTGAGTATCCTAGGGCTGGATATGTTTTTATGAAGCTCTTCACATGCTAATGCATGCTCTTGGGCTTCCCAGCTTCCAGAACCATGAGCCAAACAGGTATCCATTCTCTTGGACTCCCCCAGAATTAGGCATTCCATTATAACAATAACTACCCATTCTCTTTGAACATCCTGGCACCTGACTTTCTAGTATAGAAGCAGAAAACAGGCTGATATGTTGTACCAGAACTTCATGTCAACCAGATACCAAGCAGCTGCGGAGGAGGAGGAAGTTGTACTTCTGGAAAATGAGTGGGCAAAAGGAGAGCAATGAGGAGACGGGGCAGTCGCCCAGAAGCACCAGTGCCATTGACAGCTGCAGTTTGGGAAGCAGCCTGCAGAGAATGCGGAGAAAAGGAAAGTGGGCATCTCCATCACTGAGGGATAGAAACCAAGTGGGACATTAGGGCTCCTAAGTTGGAGGATGGCAGTGAATGATCCCATGCACTCAAAGGATCAGAGTGTGGAAGAAGGTGAAGATGCCATACTGGGGATGGATCACCTTCCTAGAGAGTAACACCCAAGTGGCTATTGGAACTACAAAGGAGGAAGTCAGAGGATCAGAACTTTAAGGGAGACTATTAAGATACAGTTGTTGGGGGGTAAAGATGATCAACAATGAAGACATTTGCAGAGGAAGGGACATAGTGTGGCATGCTGGTATGTGCAAGGTCACCAGAGTCTCCAGGTAGAGGTGTTACCATAAGGTAGAGACCAAAGTTTGAGATATGAAGATATTGGAGATGGCAGGACAAAAGGTTGTTGAAGCCAAAGGAGCAGGTTAGCTAATCAAGGCAATGGATGATACCTGCCTGAAAACTCAGGCATGGAAGAGCTGTGTGGGTACAAGGGATATGTGGGCACTGCAGACCTTCAAGAGACTATGTTGTTGTGGCACTGCTCGATAGTCAATGATGTCAATTAATGATGACCATCTACAACTATACATGTACTATGGTTGCCAAAGTCTACAGCTATAACAATGATGCGAATTGTATGTGTATCCCATACTTAAATATTAGTTTATATTTGTGTCAACATTCAAGGCTATCCTTCTGCAGACTCCGGAGAAGGAAGGACTGAAAGTCTGTTGGATCTTGGCAAAAGAAGATCAAGCCATTTAAAGATGAGCAATAGAAAGTACCCCCAGACTCAGGCTCCTGGTTTTCCCAGTGTTGTTACCCAGAAGCCCGATAGGGAAGAGAAGCTTGGAGATTGGAAGATCATTCTCCATAAAACCTCCTGCGGTGGTTTGAAAGAAAAGTGGTCCCCAAAGGGAACAGCACTGTTAGGAAATGTGGACTTGTTGGAGTAGGTATGGTTTTGTTAGAAGAAATGTGTTCTTATAGAGGTGGGCTTTGAGGTTGCATATATGCTCAAGCTACACTCAATGTCTCAGACCACTTCCTGTTGTCTACCTATCAAGATACAGGACTCTGAACTTCAGCACCATATCTGCCTGCATGCCACCATGTCCCATCATGATGATAATGGACTAAACATCTAAAACTGTAAGCCACTCCCTTAAATTTCTTCTTTTATAAGAATTGTCATGGTCATGATGTCTCTTCATGGCAATAGAACCCCTAACTAAGACACCTCCTTCCCACAGTTAGGTACATCATTCAAGACACACTGAGAGAAAAAGCTTAAAGCTGTTGTGTTTGTCCATGTCTCAGAAACTCACTGCAAGAAACCTTACAGACAAAGCCTCTTCCTGTGAATTGCCTCAAACCCCACACGGACTTCCTAGCATTAAATATGCAGTCTTTGACTCAAACTTATTTTTCCAGTAAGAATAATCAGTGTGCTTCCTTAGGACAGCCGCCTGAACCTGTCACCTACAAGGACACTGACTACTGCACTGAGACATGGTGTGCTCAGGGCTGGGACTTAGGCATGACCTGAGAAACCTGCATAATCAGCGGGGACCTCTGCCACTGTCACAATTTCTCAAGTTGTTCCTTCATCCCAACAAAACGAAAAGGCAGCTGAAAATTACTCCCATTTCTCGGTGTCACATGTGGTCTGATTTAACTGAAGGGATGAACTCATGGTAGCTCATCACAGACTAATGGGCCTTGGGGGAGCAGACCAATGAGCATGAACACCCCGTGTGTATTTTCCTGGAAAGGAGAAAGCAACAGGGCCACTGAAGATCCATCACTACCAGTGTTGGGGAGCAGAATGATATCACTATACAATCTGGTTCAGTTCCTCTTCATTTTGCGAGGTATGCAAACATTTTTAAACATTGAACATCTCTTCTCCCCCCATAAGCATTTTTCCCTCCTGGTGGTCTCAGATGACCCTGTAAATTTCTTCCTGGGACTCATGAGGTCATCACGATAAACAGGCTCCTTCCCAGGGGGCTCAGGGCAATCCTCTGCTTCCACTTGGTTCCAGTTGTTAATTATATTATATGGAGCCCAACAGATGTCTCTTCTTACAGCCAGAATGCATTTTCTCTCCATTCATATATTTTATGTTTTTGATTTACAGTTTGCATCCATTGTTGGCTGTGATGTGTGATACTGCGGCCATTCACTGTAATGCAAAAGCAGCCAATATGTGGTGCTCTGAGTGACACTAGGCTGCTAACTGGGACACTGGGCACCTGCTGGTCCCCAGTGATTTTTTTTGATTCTACTACTAATTTGAATTTCTTTGTATCCACGTCTGTGGCTTCCATCAGGAAGGCACAATGGGACACTGCCTTCCAGCTGTCACCCACCCCAGGGTGGCATGTGCTGTCAGGTGCCAGCTGGCCTTACTGCACTGAATGCAGTTCCTGCTGGTTCCAGACTTTGCTCTGCTAGGCATGCAGGCTCTCAAAGGAGGAGAGCTACTTTAACCCTGAGACTGATGAGGGGCCCACACCATGGTGTCAACATTGCTGCAATCTGTGTGGGTTCCTGTCAAGGCTTAAAGGGCTTAAATGATGTCATTGAGCCAGCTGCCTCGAGTCCCTGGGCCTGAGCAGCACAGGTGTTCTCAGACCCCACCCTGACCCGTGCAAGCTGATCTCATGTTGCAATGGCAAGACATGGAGGAGCTCTGGCTGGAGTGTGGGGTGCCACGGTGGGACCTTGGCTCTTCAAAAACAGGCTTCAGGGGCTTTTCTCCCTTTCCGTCTCCATCTCCTTCTTTATCCTTTCTTCAGTCCACACCTGTCTGGACCCCATTCTCTGATTTGTTGAGTTCTCTGTCAGCTCTGGGTCACACTCTGCATCCAGTATGTGCTCTCCAGTCCAGTGCCACAGATCTCACCCTGACATTCCCATGAGTCCACGTGTCTGCAGCCTGGGCTGCTCTTATGAAGTCTAGACTTGTGGAATTAACCCGACCTCAGCATTGCTTCCCAGGCCCAGTGTTGCTTGTCTCAGGCAGAATTCTTCCCATGTCACTTTCTTTTCCACTGTCCTTTGCTCTCAGAGCATAGGTGACTTGCTACCATGGCTCTCATGGCTTCTCCAGCAATGCTTCACCACCACTTGTCATAGTTACTCATCGAAATGATACAATACACTCAGACAAAAGCAACTTTGGAGAGAAAGGCTTGGTTTGACCTCACAGTTCCTTAGAGCCCACAGTCATGTTTCTCACTCAGCACACAACACTTCCCCCACATCTCCCGTGATCTGTCATCAGCAAACGCATCCTTTGAAACTGGTTACTCATCTTCAGACCAGACACCTTCCGTCACTCATGTTCCTGCCTTCCTGCTGGGCACCATTGCCTGCCATGGAGCTGACTCCCCAAGCCTCCATGTTTTCCTGCCTTCTCCTGACCTCCTTTCTGAAGAGCTCCCTGTACTTACAAGATACACTTTCACGAGTGCTTTTTTTTCTTCTGAGGGAAACATTCCCAAGACATCACTTTTGAAGCTTGCGTGATCACCCCGTCCCTGTGTGCAACTTGTCTCCTGTCAGACAATAGATAGATGTTTGCTGTCACAACAGGACCCCTTTCCACCCCTCGGTCCTACAGAAATCAGATTTGGGTTTGAGAAAGGAGCACAGCTATATCTGGTGGCAAGGGTGGTTGATAGAGGACTACCACAGAGCCTCAAACACTCACTGGGCAATTTT
Organism: Ellobius talpinus; assembly: GCA_001685095.1. NCBI lineage: Eukaryota > Metazoa > Chordata > Mammalia > Rodentia > Cricetidae > Ellobius > Ellobius talpinus. The sequence goes on from LOJH01002851.1 coordinate 37,703, forward strand.
TCAGTCATAAGACTAGCAGTGACTTACATAGTCATAAGACTGATTAAATTAGGAGACAGCCATCAAAACACTGACAAATAATAAACACCAGACATAGGTTTACAGAGAAATTTTACTGACTAGAAAGGTGACCATATGTTGAGAGGGGAAATAAACTAAAAACCAATTACACTCAATATTGTATTTATCAAGTTAATATAAAATAAGAATGTATCATCATGTCATGGCCAGTGGGTATATATGTATATATACATATATAGAAATTTTAAAATACAGTTTTTAATTTCTTGATGCTTTTCTCTATCATTCAAGTGTTTTTTATATAACAATCCTAGTTTGTTCTAGTGTTAGAGGTTTAACTAGCACGCAGGATGCTGAGGTAGGAAGATTGAGAGTTCAAGGCCTACCTAGACTATATAACAAGACATTTAAAAGGAAGGAGGAAGAAAAAGAAAGAAAGAAGTGAGTGGATGGAGAAAAGAATAAAGAAAGGAAGCGAGGAGGGAAGAATGGAGGAGGGACCAGAACAAGGGAAAGAGGAAGAAGAGGAGACAGGCTTCATACCATCCCTTCCCAGTTCCTGAGCACAGTGTGGCATCCCCCTCTCTGCAGCAGCACCTCTGCTTCTGCCCGCATCCCTGTTTGTGACATTTGCATCTACACCTCATCTCCACGCCTGTGTCTACATCCCCAACCTACATGCACTTCGATGCTCATGCCTGTGACCACACCTCTAACTGGTTCCTCACCCGCACCCCTTCCATAAAAGGCAGGTAGGAAACAACTAATCATTATGGGAAAAAGCAATAACCATTAATGTACTAAAGTAGCTTCACTTCAAACATTTTTGACCCAGACTCCTCTGTTCTGAGGGATCTATTCTACAGTGTGGGTAAGATTTTAAATGCTGTGCAATGAATCAACAGTTGTAATTGCAAAGGTTAAATAGTGAAACAAAATGACAAATAAATAAGGGTTGGTGTATGACCACATGGTCTGTGGTCATTAGAAATTATGCTTTTAGTATTTGGGAGGCTGAGGCCTAAGATGATGAGTTTAAGGGGTTTGAGAGAAGGTTCAGTGGTAAAGAGTACTTACTACTCTAACAGAGGATGAAGGTTCAGGACCCAGTACTCATATGGTGGCTTACAACCACCTGTAACTACAGTTCCAGGAGGTCTGGTTCCCTTTGAACTCTTTGACACCTGAAGGCATGTAGTACACGTACACGGATGCAGGCACACATGATAGATAGATAGATAGATAGATAGATAGATAGATA